>JAGFNQ010009198.1:0-100209 GCA_024364735.1 Boesenbergia rotunda | reverse complement strand
GTGGCGACCGTCGTTGTCAATCATCGTTCGTGAATAACGCTTTCGAAAGTTAATAAATTGTAACGGTTATTTTCGTCTTAAATATAAATATTGAAGGATAATTTTGGAAGAAAAAGTTGCATAACCCCGGAATCAAGAAAAACCTTACTTTCCTAAGGTTTTCCGATTCCTGGTTGCATGACCCTTTTGCTGATGTGTCGGACATCGATCATTACTTAGGAATTGCTCATTATCGAAACCAAACAAGGTTTTCGTTGATAACCTTGGATGGATAACCAAGGTTATCAAGGATAACCCCCAACCAAACGTACCCTAAGAGTAATGAAACACTAAGTAGTAAAAAAATTCAATAAAAATTTTAAAAAATAACGTAATATTTTATATGCACATATCTAATTATCGCTCGGACATTATTGATAATCTTCGACTATCATTCCGAATTAAATTATGTTCTAAAGGGCACAATGAATTTGTCAGAATTACTACATAAAAAATATAACGTTATTTCTAAAATGTTTTCACTGTGCATATAATTTTTGATTACGTAAATCATTGACAGAATATTAAATAGTTATATTTTATTCAATTTAAAATAGTTTTAGTTGATAGAGTATATTTTAGTATAATAATATTCAGATTTAAAGTTTAATATTTTAAAATTTAGTAATTAAGATTTAATTATAATTATTTTAAGATGATTTTGATTAATTTAAATTGATTTGATGAAATTTAAATAATTTTTAACAGTTGATAAAAAATATTTTAGTATAATAATCATTTGTGTATAATAATTTTAATTAAAATGAAATAGTACAACCAATTGTAGCAATTAATATTAACTACTATATAATAGTAGTTAAATTTCAAATCTTAAAATCTTGAACTTAAATTTTAAATATTATCATATCAATATCAATTTAGTTAAAATTATTTAAATTTTATCAAAATTATTTTTAAACAGTCGTAATAACTATTTAATAATTTATATATTATAGTAACTAATTGTATCTACTGAATGTAAAGAAAAATAAATAATTATTATAATAATGTTGAATAAGTGATATTTTAGGGATACACTATCTAATGTGTATCTTTTGACTTAAAAAAAAGTCTTTTGAAGATTTGTATTATTTGAGATGTCCTTTTTAATTTTTTTAATCAATTATTTTTTAATTTTGAAGACTGCTTAAGTATAAAAATGATTAATGAGGTTTTTCCAACTTCGAACGACCGACCCGGCCTTATAAAAAATTTTCATCAGTTGTCCGCGTAAATCGGGAAGCCATGTGGAAGAGTAGGGGATTAATTGAAGAGTGGGCAAAGCGCAATGGAGTTGTTCTTCACTGGGAAAATCCCGCCCAATAAGGTCCATCTGCAATAAATGGGCCCATTTGGATCTACAGAGCAATCCGACAACCCACACCGCCATCTCATGAAATACCAAATGTTTCACTGCAAAATCTTCGTCCAAGTTTTAAATAACAATTTAATAATAAAAATATGAAGGACCATTTAACTTTAACTGATTATAGAAGGGATCCCTGCTATGTGTACACATAGCCTCATGCTATAGGTACACATAGCCTTACACGTAGTGGCACGTGATGATTAAATCATAAAATTATTTTATTTTTTTAAATGTTTTTTTATCTATAATTGATTGAGTGGTCAAACAATTGTCACCTGGCATAAGAGTTCGCCACGTGACATTAGAATTTTTATATGGACTCATCTAAATCGGCGCGGATAACTCCCAGTTGGGATCACTTAGTCGCGGATTGCTTGGTCGGGTTTTTACTTCGCTCGATCGAACGAGATCAGGGGCGGATTTATACATAGACTGGGGGCCATGTCCATGTGTAAATTTTATTAGTAATATTAATATTGTTATAATTTATAAATAATAAATTA
This sequence comes from Boesenbergia rotunda, assembly GCA_024364735.1. NCBI lineage: Eukaryota > Viridiplantae > Streptophyta > Magnoliopsida > Zingiberales > Zingiberaceae > Boesenbergia > Boesenbergia rotunda. The sequence goes on along the minus strand of JAGFNQ010009198.1, from coordinate 98,298 downwards.
ATTATTTAAGAAAGGAAAAAACCTATAAACAATTTGGGCGTGCAACGACGCAACGATTGCGGAAGTCGGTGACGGCGCTGCAATAGTCGGCACGGGCGGCAGGGATTACTCGCTTCGCAACTCCGGTGTGGTTTGTGTGGAGGTCTTGTGCAAAATTACGAAATTCTCAAATTCGATTCGAGAGAAAAGTACAATTTCTCTTCTCCTTATGCCTTATCTTACTCCTTAGACCTTAGGTTTTGATTTTTGAAACCCCAAAAATGATCAAGGAAAGAAGGGGAAAAATATTTTTTTTGGGTGTTTTCATATAATCATGTTCGTTTCTTTATCCTTTTCCCTTTTATGTTCATTTTTAATTTTTATGATATCCTTCTAAGTTTTATCTGTGCTCTTGCTCTACTCTGTAATCTTTATAAATTTTTTTTTTTTTGTTTGTTTTATATGTTGCGCACAATGATGATATGTTGAGCCCCATATTAATTAAGGTTGATTTTAAAGTATATCGAATTATCAATAATTATTCCATGTTCTTCATTTGAATTCGCCCAATGACAAACTGACAATGAACAATTAAATATTAAATATGTACTAGTGTATTGTGTACAACAATATAACTTCCCACTCAATTACACCAAATTCTTAATTAATTTATTTTCTTAATCTTTGCTAATTAAAGACTAATAGGTTAAAGTCTATTACATTGCCTCAGACACCCTCTCAAGTCTGAAGTCCCAAGGTCATTATATTCCATTATTATCTTCATGGACCATTAAAATCATATAAATCTTAGACAAGACAAGTGTGTAAATATTATATGTATAACAAGATGAATTGCCATGAATTCTTGAGCTAAGTTAGATGCATGCATATTTTTCTTATAAATGTTCAATAACAGATGTGAGACTAAATAAAATTTGTATAAAATTTACATCAATTTTGCAACTGTACAAGTTTGTTAATCCTTTCAATCTTTTATAAGTGACTTAATGTTTGGTTTAATATTGTTTTATTAAATATTATTTACTTATTTGAAATGATTCAAAATTTTCATTGTTAAAGGTTTCATATATTTCAATGAGAAAATCTATTACGATTGATAGATTTTTTCAAAGGAAGAGAGTAAATGAATTTGATTCAGCTACTGCTGTAACTCCTTCGACAAGCTCAAGTGACAATGATCTTCCATATGAAATTCCTCCTAAAAGATTTAAAAAATGCAAAAACTGAAGAGGTTGATCTCAATTCTTTAGTGCGTGATCTAGTATTGCGTCGACAAATTTGGGAATATCATCCTAACCAACGAGAGGAAATTCATCGAGCTTATTTGAATATGAAAGCATATCAGTCAATTCTTCAACAATATCCATTAAATAAAAATATTAAGCATCTTCGAAGATTTCAGTCTACTTGGTATGAATAATTTCCTTGGTTAGAGTATTCACCATCTAAAGGTAAAGCATATTACTTTCCATGTTTTATCTTTAATAAACCATCAGGATGCTTAAATCAAACTACATTTACTGTTGATGGATTTGATAAGTGGAAGAAAGTTCAAAATGGAAAAGCTTGTGCTTTCCTAGGTCATATAGGAAAAGATAATGTATCTTCGCCCCATCGTAATGCTGAAAAGGTATGTAAGGATTTGATAAACCAAACACAACATATATCAAGGCGATTCGACAATTTTAATGATGAACAAGTCGCAACTAATCGTCTTCGATTAAAGGCTCACATACATGTGGTGTTGCTGCTTGCATTTCAAGGAATTCCGTTTAGAGGTCATGATGAGAAATCTAGTTCATCTAATCGTGGCAATTTTCTTGAATTTTTGGATGTGCTGACCATGTACAATGATGAACTTTCAAAGGCAATTGCGAAAGTTCCAAAAAATGCCAAGTATACAAGTCACGATATTCAAAAACAAATACTTTATGTGCTTTCGGTGAGAGTGAAAAATGCAATTCATGAAGAAATTAGAGTTGCCAAGTATTGCATAATTGTTGATGAAGCTCGAGATGAGTCAAAAAGAGAGCAAATGTCTATAGTATTGAGGTTTGTTGATACTCTTAGATTCATTCAAGAACGTTTTTTGGGCTTATTCATGTATCTGATACTACAGCTTTGACTTTAAAGAATGCTATATATTCTGCTTTGGCTCACTACAATTTGGATGTTCAAAATATTAGAGGTCAAGACTATGATGGTGGTAGTAACATGAGGGGCGAGTTTAATGGATTGCAAGTTTTGATTATAAAAGATTGTGAAAGTGCTTATTATGTTCATTGTTTTGCTCATCGATTACAATTGGCTTTAGTAGCAGCATCAAAAAATGTGATACCTATTCATCAATTTTTTGATAGATTAACTTTATAGTTAATATTGTTGGTTCTTCATGTAAGCGTAATGATGAATTGAAGAATGCTCATGCAGATGATATTGCATATTTGATTACTATTAATGAACTCGACACAGGGCGTGGACTTAATCAGATAGGTACTTTACAACGAGCTGCTGATACACGCTAGAGTTCTCATTTGAGATCATTGAAAAACTTAATTAAGATGTTTAGTGCATCGTGTACGGTATTACTCAAGGTTATGGATGATGGACTTCTTTCTCAACATGCAGATGCAACATCAGTTTATGATGAAATGACTTCCTTTGATTTTGTATTCATCTTGCATCTTATGAAAGAGATTATGGGGATCACAAATATCCTTTGCCAGAGTTTACAAAGTAAGTCTCAGGATATTATAAATGCAATGGAGCTTGTATTATCTACTAAAAATTTACTTCAACAAATGAGAGATAACAAGTGGGATGATTTGCTTGTAAAAATGAAATCTTTTTGTGAACTTTGAAATATTGACATTCCTGATTTTAATGCTCAGTATATTAACAGACGAGGTCGAGCCCGTGCTCGTCAAGACAATTTCACAATTGAGAATCATTATCGGATAGACCTCTTTTATGCTTCAATAGATTCACAGTTGCAAGAAATTAATAGTCGCTTTAGTGCTGATGCTATGGAATTGCTCATTCTTAGTAATGCCTTAAATCCTCAAAATGTTGCGGAGTCTTTCAGAGTTGTGGATATATGTAAATTAGTTGAAAAGTTTTATGCCCAAGATTTTACAAGAGATGAAAAAGAGCAATTGAAGATGCAATTGAAGCATTACAAGTATAATGTAGTCAAAGGGCCTGACTATAAACATCTTTCAACCATTTCAGAATTATGTCAATGGTTAGTAAAGAGTAACAAATATGTTACATACAACCTTATTTTTAGAGTGATCGTACTTGTGCTTACTCTTCCAGTTTCCACTGCTACTTCAGAACGATCATTTTCTGCAATGAATATTGTGAAAACAAGGCTTCGGAGCAAAATGGAGGATGCTTTTCTCTAAGACGCGTTAATGGTATATATTGAGAGAGAAATTGCTAAAAACGTGAGCATAGAAGCCATCATTGAAGACTTCGAGAATTTAAAAGAACGTCGAATTCCCTTTAGTTAGAGAATTGTATTTGATACTTAATTACATGCACATTAACTTTATGTTTTTGAATCATGTTTGATGATAATACTGCCTATGATGCTTTTGGTTACCAATATATTTGTGATTGCATAATAATTGTTGTTGTTGCATCATATTCGTTGAATGCCTTAGCGATCCCAAAAATTATGATCAATAATTTTGATCGCTAGTTGAGCTTTTTCTTGGAGTATGCGGCCCCCCCCCCATATAAAATCCTGGATCCACCCCTAAACGAGATAGAGTACTGCTGGACTAAAGGAGATTTGAGTGTCTTTGGTCAAACCGACCGGACCGGAATGGGCTAGTCCCGGTTGGGAAAGATCATCCTTGTTCTGTCGGGGCAAGTCTCCTTAGGGATACTTGGAGGTATCATGTGATGACTATTCATTAATGAGAGCATTAAATACTTTTAGATGCACAACGTATTAAATGACTAAAAGAGGAAATGGTCATGTGCTTTAATAATTGGCGGTGATAATTATTGACCGTTATAGAAATAATGATGTAACGGTTGTATTGAATGTCATTATTACCAAAAAGAGAAGAATAATCATGGGATAGATAAAAGATAATCAAGGACGCTTAGGAAAGAATCTGAATTCTCTAATCTCACATGTTCTATTCCCCTTTTTTGATCAACTTATAATTTGAGCGTTAGAGTAAGATTGCCAGGCGGTGCCCTTTTAGCATTCTTTGGTTAGTTTTCTTCTCAGATGATTCTCTTCATAGAAATACCTATCGCATCATCGAGAGTCATCATCCTATGTGTCAGCTTCAGAATCAATAATTATTTGATTTGCTTCCTGATTTATTAGTTGAATTATTTGAAAATAGTAACATTTTAATTTTTCAAATATTTTATTGATAAGTAATATTATGATCTTAGTGAATACAAGAGAACAAATTAAATAGAGTTAGTAAGTTTTCATGAAGTAAATATAGGAACAATAACGTATAAAATTGGGTGTTCATTTCAAACTTAAAATCTTCTAACCTATATAAAAATAATAATCAAAATTCAAATATATTTAATTACATATCAAATTAACTTATTTCATAACTCATTACACTCTTGGATCATATCACTTCATTCTCATTTGAACACCGTCTTGATGAACATAGTCTTATCGATGCTTGATCAATTCCATAGTGGGATATGAAATATGCTCAGTCATCGATACTCCAAGGATGGTGATGAACACTGATCGGAGGTTAGCTGCGTTCTACCACGTGTCCCAGAAGGTGTTACGTGGCATGAGGATTCCCAAGTGGATTCGTCCGAGTAGTCAAGTGTTGCTCTTGGTCAGGAACCAGCTGATAGCTCCCGGTCGGGATCCTGAGAGTGTGCTAGTCTTGACTCGGTGGAATATAAGGGAGTGGTTGCATAAAAGGGTGAGTACTTTTGATTTGATTGACACGGTATGGGTGGCTCTCGGTCGGGAGTGTCTGTGTATTTGCCGGTCAATAGGGTTAGTCCTTCTTTGGCCGGGATAAACTTTATTAGGCGCTTTGTGTGAGGGTTATCCGTTAAGGAGAGTATTTAATATGTTGGGGGCGCCATCAATATATTAAATGACGAAAAGGAAAAACTATCACACACTTTAATGATCAATAGCCATTATTAGAATACTAATATAACGACTAGATTAAATGTCATTATGATCCAAAGAAGGAGAACAATCAAGGAACAGAATAAAAGGTAATCAAGGACCCTTGAAAAAGGGGGAATTCTCTCATTCTTACTAAAATATTACTTTCCCTTTCTGGATCAACTACTGACTTGAGCGTCGGAGTGGGATCGCCGGAACTCTTTCCAATGTGCTCTTCTAACATTTTTTGGAGTTTATTTCTCAGGCCATTATCCTTGCCAAATCATCTATCGCATCACCGAGCATTGCCATCCTACATGTCAACTTCCGGATCATTTTGGCGTCATATGTGGGAAGAAGTATAACCAGAAGCTACTAATTCGATGGTGAACACCGACAACCCGATGGCTGTCATTCTTACTCGTGAGGAATTAGATCAACTAGTAGCCTCAGCAATACGAGGGGTGCCGGAATAGCATTAGCTTCAGCCAGCTGCCTCCGTGTCAGTGGCAAAGCAGCGAGCATCGCTATCACCACCAAAGGAAAGCTTAAAGGTGACCTAGGGGCATCAGCGAGAGGTGGCGTTGGAAAAAGTCAGGTCATCAGTTTCGAGCACCCCCCCACCCCCCCCCCCCCCCCCCGCCACTGGAAAATTGGGAGTACCCAGGTCCTTGCTTCCTTTGCCTATGAGTTGACTCCCTTTACTCGGGCAATTATCGAAGATCCTATGCCACGACATTTTCGACCTCCCTCTGTTGGGGAATACAATAGTGCCTCGGATCGAGAAGATCATTTATGCAAATTTAAGAATGTTGCTCTCCTGCATCAATATACGGATGGGGTCAAGTGTCAGGTGTTTCTTAACACACTCTCGGGAGCTACACAGTGTTCGTTTAAAAGGTTGTCAAATGCTTCTGTGAGCTCCTTTGGAGAGTTTCGGACAATTTTTTTACATCATTTTACAAGCAGTTGGAGGAACCATAAAATTGCTCTAAATTTGTTTGCTCTAAAGCAGAAGAGCAAAAAGACGTTGAAAGATTATATTCAACGATTCAACCAGAGTGGCTCAAGATGTACCCACTGCCACTTTTGAGATTCTGGTGAGTACATTCACCCAGGGCCTGGAAGAAGGTGAATTTTTTCGGTCACAGGAAAAGAAGGCACCCTCTAGATCCGACGACTTGCTCGGTTGATCAGTCAAACATGTAAACGTGGAGGAGGTTCAATATGCTCGGTGGAAGGAATCAGGAGGGACTCGGACATCTAATGTTGCCATGCCCGAGCGAAAGGCTCCTCTAGCTCTGGCTTAGCTGAAGGAAGGTCAATATGGTCGGGATCATAAATGAGATCGTAAAGAGGTCCAAACCATTGATACAGAGTCCACTCCTAGTCAGGATGCCACAAAGTACTATTCATACCATCATTCTTATACCATTCAACGGAGGAATGTTATTCCCTCCATCGACCACCGAGGGATGGCTCGGGGATGGTCCGCAAAGGAAGACATTCTCCAAAAGCTAGGAACCATTCTGTTGGTGCAGGCAGCACCTAAGTCAAACCTGGGTTTTGATAATGGCAAAGGGTTCAGAAGTAAAGATGTTATTGTGATCTAACTTGTTCACTGAGTGTGCAGGAAGAAGTCTTAGGTACACTAGGCAAGAAGTCCAGGCAAAGGGCTGGGTAAAAAAGTCCTGGTCAAGGACTGGGCAAGAAGACCTGACCGGAAGTTGGGCAAAGAAGTCCTGATCGAGGACTGGGCAAGAAGTCCTGGCAAGGGGCTGGGCACCAAAGACCTGACCGGAAGTTGGGTAAGAAGACCTGACCGGAAGTTGGGCTCGAAGTCCTGGTCAGGTGGATTGGGCAAAAGTCCAACCAGAGGAGCCGGTTGGCAAAAGGTAAACTCTCCTGAGAGGAGTAGATGAGGACGCGTTCCCTGTCGAGGGAACAGTAGGCGTCGGATCGACCTAGGGTTCCATTTGGGAAACCCGAAGTCTTAACCAAGACGGCTACGACTGTAAATAATGACTAACACTCTCGCTTGGTTTGTTTTGGAACTAACCTTGGTTACAGGGACCGAAGGATTGTGTTTCTGCAGCTCAGACGCCCCAAAGGAGTAGGGTGGTTCACTGGGCTAGGCGCCCGGGAGGTCACGTGCGCCCAAGGTCAAGCCCAAAAAACTACCAAGAAGCAAGACTGCTTCGAACCACACTGGGCTAGGCACCCAGGAGGTCCCATGCGCCCAAGGTCAAAGCCAAAGCGGCCATCGAAGCAAATCCTCCACGAAGCCAATGGACTAGGTCAACCCACCCAGGCGCCCAAGAGGTCCCGGGCGCCCCAGTCAGCCCAAGTGCCGAGTCGAAGGGGATAAGCGCTGTCCGAGCCCGCGGATGGAGTTTCTCGTAGGATGAGGTAGGTGTCAGGCGCCCTTAACGAATCAGGCGCCCCCATGGGTGCTATAAAAGGGGGTTCGCCCCCAAGGCTTCGACATCCATTTCTTTCCAACTCTCCAAACACTTTCGCTTATGCGCTGCGCTTCGGCAAGGTTCCATTTCGAGATTTCAGCGCCGACGACGACCCTCTGCTCCGGAATTCGATCCATCTCGGGCGTCGGTAAAAGTTTCAATTTACGAAAGTGTTCTGACTTAGTTTTCCAAATTCTATATCTGTACTATCAATCTGTAAAGATCTTTCCGAATATAGAATTGCCCAAAGTAAATGGTCAAGGACCGTGGGCCTTGGAGTAGGAGCCGACTGCGACTCCGAACCAAGTAAAAAATCGACTTGTGTTTTTGTGTAATTTATTTCTTTCCGCTGCGCATATTCTTTAATTGTCCGAAAAATTTTGATAACGATATTCACCCCCCCCCCTCTATCGTTTTCCTCGATCCAACAAGTGGTATCAGAGCGGGTGGCTCAAATCTGGCGCAACCACCAATTTGAGAGTTTTTTCAGATTTTACGAAATTTTTAATTATTTTTCTATGAATTTTTCTCGTTAATCGAGGTTGGTACAACACCACTCGATCGCTTTTTCTCGATTAATTTTTTTATTCCGACACTACTAATCCAAGACCAAGTCTTGGGACAAAGTTTCCTATTTTTGTGTTATTTCAGAAATTATCATGGCCATACAAGAGGGTTTCAGCACAGCCAGACCACCACTCTTCAGTGGAGAAGATTTCTCCTACCGGAAGAGTCGGATGGAAGTCCACCTGAAAACTCAGGTGGATATGTGGATTATTATCCAATCTGGCCTTGAAATCCCCAAGAACGCTGAAGGAGTGGCACAACACTACTCAGAATGGGACGCCTCGCTGAAGAAAAAGATCGAGGCTGATGCAAAGACAACCCAGACACTGCAATGCGGATTAACCAAAGAAGAACTGAACCGGGTGGGACCCTTCAACAGTGCTAAAGAACTCTAGAGCAAACTAATTGAACTACACGAAGGCACCTCCGACACCAGAATCAGCAAAAGAGATCTGTTGCTGAGCAAACTCTACACCATAAAAATGAATGAAGGTGAATCAGCAGCATAGCTCCACGCCAAAATCTAGGAGCTGATGAACGACCTGCACGCAATCGGTCACAAGGTAGAAAATCGTGACCTTATCAGGTATACCTTAAATGCTTTCCCAAGAAATACTCTGTGGGCATCTATGGTAGATGCTTACAAGGTTTCTAGGGATCTTTCCAAAATAAAATTAGATGAATTGTTTTCAGAATTAGAATTACATGAACAAACTAACTGCACTTTGGCCGAGAAAGGTATTGCTTTTCTTGCAGGTAAAACCCAAGGAAAGGTAGCCAAGAAAAAGCCTCAACCTGCACCCGAGTCTGACTCAGACTCGGACTCAGAAGATAGTGAAGGGGATCGACCCAAGTTGGTGCGACTAGCCCGGGACTACTACAAGGAGCTGAAGCATCAGACCAACAGAAATAAAGTCAGCTGAAGAAAGGAAGATCCAACTGAAGCCTCAACTTCGAAGACCAAATCAAATGTGACCTGCTACGAATGCAACAAGAAGGGACACTACAAATCGGAGTGCCCTAATCTAAAAGAAGCCAAGAAGACTCGAAGGAAGAAGGCTCTTCAAGCCACGTGGGACGAATTTTCCTCCGAAGAAGAAGAAGAGGCCCCACTGTCAAACCTTCTCTCCTTAACCACTTCGGAAGATATCGACACCGGATTGGAATCGGAGCCGGACGACGGAAGGCTCACAATTTCGGAGAATGGCAAAATAACGGTAAGTGGTTATTCTGAAGCTGAATTATCAAAGTTAATTGCTTACTTATCTCGTAACTTGGCGAAAGCCAAAATCCGAGTCGAGTCCCTTCAACAGGAAGTAAAACTCCTGAAAGAGGAAGTTGACTCTAGATCCTTGACCGAGAAGGTTCAAGAAGGAACCCCTACTCAGGTTGAAAAACTTGAGAAAGAGAACTCCTCCTTGAAAACTCAAGTCAAGGACCTCAGAGCGGCTTTAGAACGATTTACTTCAGGTTCCATGGGTCTTGACATGATCCTTGGAAAATAGAAATCCGTTCTAAATCGATCCGGGTTAGGGTATCGAACCAAGTCGAGACAACGGTCATACTATGCTATATTGAACCAATCTAGACCCAAAACTCAAGCATGGGTACCAAAACTTTGATTGAATAACCAAGCTGGACTAAACCAGTATTGGATCCCCAAGGATAAGATTCATATCTTGTCTAATCATTACCGTGGCTTTAGTCCAGGGGGAGCCAATTTAAAAATAATGTTTATAATTAGATAAATTATTTTTTTTACTCCTTAATTTGAATTGCATGCTTGATTGTTTATTTATTTCTGTAAATTATCATGCTTAGACCTAGGACTGGTTAGACTAAGGACTGAAATGATTTAACTGAAATTTGAATAACATAGTATTGGGTGGAGGTGAGATGATAGTACGTTAGGGAAGTCATTTTGGCGGAACTAGCTGAAGCTACCGATCCAAAACCCAAACTAGTTAGACCAAAATTTTTCAAGGAGTAACTTGAAGATGAATTTTCAATAAAAGGCTTTGTTAAGGAAAGGGTTGATGATCCAATAAGGCTACGGCCAAAGAAGACCTAGTGTCTCGCCAAGACCTGGAAGCCGATTATTGAAAATCAAATTCACTTTACTATTGGTAGATTTGAATCTAACACAAATTTCAATTAATCTTAGATTCAACCACTTTCCAAAATAAACTTAAAACTTAATTAAATTATTTTCAAAATTAATTCAACTTTTCAAAATTAATCATTTTTTTAATAAAATCTTTACTTCTGTTAAAACCTGTCTCACAAAACCCATAAGGTTAACATGATTGATAATACTAGATTTGGTGGGACATCTAGGATCCAACATTTTTTTAATTTTATAAACTCTTGGATAAATTAATTATCAGTCAAACGTGGTCAAAATTGGTCAACAGACCAATCCAGGCGCCCGGAAACTCACGGGCGCCCGATACCTTTATCTCTATTCAAGGCAGCAAAAGCTGCCACAAGTGACAGCTGACTATAGGCGCCCGGGTCCTCACGGGCGCCCCCAAGGCCAACGGTCAAGGCAGCAAAAGCTGCCAAAGACAGCTGACACCTAAACCAGGTGCCCGAGACCTCCCGGGCGCCCGGCCAACCCCTATATAAGGCCACCGATTCCCCCTTCATTTGCCACCCCAAAAACAAACCTCTTCCCTAACTCTCCTCCTCCCAAAGCGCCGAAAGCCCTTCTCTTGCCCTCAAACGCCCTACTTCAACCATGGATCCCCGGTATCATTTTTATGCATTTATAATTAATTTTTTTTATTATTTTGCTACTTAAATGCATGTTCCTTATTATTTTAGAAAACGTCGTTCTAATCAACCCAACCCTGGGACCGAGCCTAGCCCTGACCCTAGGTTCCCGACCTTAGAACTATTCAATAAATTCGTTAGGATGACCTACAAACCTATCAAAACAAGTTTCTTAAATAGACAATTTTTTACTCAGTCCTGTCCAGTAGCTATGGACGTCATCAATTTCTATCAACTTGACCAGTTTGTCTTCTGCACCCATCCTGTGAACACGACCCTATGTGCAGAGTTTTACAACAACCTAGTCAAACAAGATGCCCTTAGCTATATCTCCACAGTACAGGGGATGCCTTTGACTATCACACCCTCGTTGTTTAATAGATTCCTTGGACTACGACTGTCCCAGTCCACATTCTATTGTTACTCTCCTAGAGACCCTCCCTTTGCTCCTCCCTACTCCCATATTGATCTGGACACCCTTTATTCATATTTCTATAGAGATGCCCGAAATCCTTTAGTTAGACGGTTTTAGTCAGTAGATCTTCGGGTCTATGACTACGCTCTTTATAGAGTTCTGGTCCGTTGCATTCTTCCCTTGACCACTAGAAATGTCGCGACCATGCGACTATTCCATACCTTCTTGCTGTACGCTATGATCCATCACTTAGACATAGATATTGGACTTCACATGTTCCACACCATTCTATATGCGTCCAGTGTTACGACTCAGGGTCGAGTACGCATCCCTTACTGCCATATCATCACTTCCCTTCTTCACCATCACAGTCGCGATATTACCGTTGGAGAGATAACCACGATGACCGAATTTGACGAAATTGGGTATAGAAATTTTTCCCTAGCGGGCATAGAGGTCTCGGTTACCGGGGGTCTATCATGGAGACGTCAGAGAGTCGGAGCCCAGATCGATTCCGATGAGGAGGTAGAGGTCGACATCGCTGATCTCGCTGTCGAGATTCAGGAGCACTTGGATGAGCCCCCACCTCCGACGATCGATGAGAGACTGACATGTTGGTGGAGGAAGCACCATATCGAATCTTGTTTTGATATTGGCAAAGGATTCAAAGTTAAGTTTATTTGTGATCTAACAATGTTCACTAAGTGTGCAGGAAAAGTCCTAGCGAAGGGCTGCTAGGCACCTGGCGAAGGGCTGCCAGGAAACTAAGTCCTAGCGAAGGGCTGCTAGGCACCTGGCGAAGGGCTGCCAGGAAACAAAGCCCTAGCGAAGGACTGCTAGGCACAGGCGAAGGGATGCTAGTCGTTAAAGCCCTAGCGAAGGACTGCTAGGCACCGGGCGAAGGATAGCTTGGCATCCAAGCCCTGGCAAAGGACCACCAGGCAAAAGTCCAACCAGAGGAACGGTTGGCATCAGGTAAATTCTCCCGAGACAAGTAGGTGAGGACGCGTTCCCCGTCGAGGGAACAGTAGGCGTCGGTTCGACCTAGGGCTCCATTTTGGAGACCCAAAGTCAGAACCAAGACAGCTAAGGCTGTATAAACTAACCACTTAATGTTTTGTTGTGTTTTGGACTAACCCTGGATGCAGGTCCGAAGGAACGAGTGTCTGCAGCTCAGAGAGCCTCAAAGGAGTGAGGCAACAGCTGACCAGGGCGCCCGGAGTGTCCCGGGCGCCCCAAGGTGAACACAAAACACACAAGTAAAAAGCACGCTTCGACAGTACATCTTGCAGGCGCCCCCGTGCTCCCGAGCGCCCCCAGCGCTCCGGGCGCCCCCAACAGCAAAGTACCGAAGCACACCCTCGCGAAGCCAGAAGATATAAGTTTGACCCGGTCAATCCGGGTGCCCCGAGCGCTCTGGGCGCCCCGGTCAAACTTGATCCCGAAGGTAAAGGGATCAGACGCTGACCGAGACATTGACGGATCAAATGACACGTGGGGGGGGGGGGGGGGGCGCCCCCAGGCCCTATATAAAGGGCCCTCGACCCCAAGCTTCAACATGAACTTCCAATCAACGCTTCTACGCTCTTCTGCTCTCGCGCTTCGCCCCGGAATCCTTCCAACTCGAGCCGACGACGTCCTGCTGCTCCGAAAAAGTCGATCTACCTCGGACGTCGGTAAAAGAGCTATTTAAGTTTACTGTACTGAATTCTATAATAATCTTTTGTAAACCATTTGCGCCTTATATAGAATTGCCCAAAGTAAACGGTCAACGACCGTGGGCCTTGGAGTAGGAGTCGACACAGGCTCCGAACCAAGTAAAATCGAACGTGTCTCTGTGTGACTTTATTTTCTTAATTTCCGCTGCGTACTTGCTCTAAGTTCTTTCCGAAAAACGATTTCCGATATTCACCCCCCCTCTATCGGTTTTCTCGATCCAACATGACACTACTTCAGACAGAGGTCCATAGCCTCCGAGAGGAGGTGGAGACCCACCACATCGAGTTGGTCGACGCGATTCAAGTAGAGTACGATGTAAACCGAGCCTACCATAACGAGCACATGGAAGCTATTCGAGCCGATCGCCAGGCAAAAGAGGCACATCACATTGAGCACATGGATGCCCTCCGAGTTGAACATGAGGCAAATCAGGCCCGACATAATGAGATAATATCCATGTTCCAATCTTTGCAGCCCGGTCCATTCTTTCCTCCGGGCCCCTCCTCCTAGACTCCAGATAATTTCAGCTGCCTTATTGCACTATTGACTTGTGCTTGACTCATGTTTGACTGTGCTGGTCCTTGCTTCGACCAGTTGACTTTTTATGCACTTATCATATCTAGTTGCTAGCTGTTTACTTGATGAGTTATCTGCCTTTTAGCAGCTACTAAATGAGGGTTATGCTGAGTAGAATAGGACCGCTCTACTTGTGTTTCTTTTAACTATTTTTTTCTTATCTGATATTTATTTGAAAAATTATTTTTTTAAATTTAAAATGATTTTCGACTTAGTTTTTTTTAAAACATACCCCCTTCAAAACAACCCCCTTCAAAACTAGGGTTTTTTCGCAAATGGACTTAGCTTAGGCCCTAACCCTAGAACTGCATGCACCTATAGATCTAGAAGCCAGCATCTCACAAGAATCTTAGGATACTTTTGATTGATAACCTAGACTGGGTTGAGATGCTTAGGTCTATGCCTTGATTCAAGATGCTTTAAGTCAGTGTATCTGCAGTAATTGGGGCAATTAATACCAATGAACAGTAATCAGGTTAAGTGTCAAGCTTAGAAAATCTAACTTGATCAGATCACTTAACTCGACTAACCCTAGCGAAAACTACTGTTTATAATAGTAAGTAGCTAACTGGGTTAGACAAGACCCAAAAGAGAAAATTTTAATTGATTTAGTCCAGTTTATGCATAGAATTGGTTCAATACAGCAATTTACTTTCCTTACTCAATTTTTTTTGCTATATTTTTTTTTGATATATGGCAAAGGGGGAGAGATTGGAAAGGAGAGAAAAGAAGGTTTTAAAATTTAAATTTTCCAAATTAAATTTTTTTCCAAAAACTTTTATCTCCTTTTTCAAAAAGTAAAGTAATTCAAAACTCCTTTTGGAAAATTTTTTAAGTGTTAACTTCAAAAATGTTTTGGAAAATTTTCTAATTACTTAACTTCAAAAATGTTTTGGAAAATTTTCTAAGTACTTAACTCAAAAATGTTTTGAAAAATTTGTACTTAACTCAAAAATGTTTTGGAAAATTTTCTAAGTACTTAACTCAAAAAATGTTTGAAAAATTTTCTAAGTGCCCAACTCGAAAATATTTTGGAAAATTTTTTCTAACTTGAAAATCCCTTTTGAAAATTTTCTAAGTGTTGAAAACCTAAAAAATCTTTTTCATTTTATGATAGACAAGGACTTAGAAATATTTTCAAAAACCCCATGTATTCTTGAAAAATTCAGGGGGAGAATTTCTTCCAAGGGGAGGAAATTAAGTAAATTACTTGCTTTATTAACTTAACTTTTTGAACCGTATTGCCATAAATCAAAAAGGGGGAGATTGTTGGTGCAGGCAGCACCTAAGTTAAACCTGAGTTTTGATAATAGCAAAGGGTTCAGAAGTTAAGATGTTATTGTGATCTAACTTGTTCACTGAGTGTGTAGGAAGAAGTCCTAGGTACACTAGGCAAGAAGTCCTAGCAAAGGGTTGGGCAAAGAAGTCCTGATCAAGGACTGGGCAAGAAGACCTGACCGGAAGTCGGGCAAAGAAGTCCTGGTCGAAGACTGGGCAAGAAGTCCTGACCGGACCGAAGACCTGACCGAAAGTTGGGCAAGAAGGCCTGACCGGAAGTTGGGCAGGAAGACCTGGTCAGGTGGATTGGGCAAAAGTCCAACCAGAGGAGCCGGTTGGCAAAAGGTAAACTCTCCTGAGAGGAGTAGGTGAAGACGCGTTCCCCGTCGAGGGAACAGTAGGCGTCGGTTCGACCTAGGGTTCCATTTAGGAGACCCGAAGTCAGAACCAAGACAGCTACGACTGTAAATAATGACTAACACTCTCGCTTGGTTTGTTTTGGAACTAACCTTGGTCACAGGGACCGAAGGATTGTGTTTCTACAGCTCAGACGCCCCAAAGGAGTAGGGTCGTTCACAGGGCTAGGCGCCCGGGAGGTCACGGGCGCCCAAGGTCAAGGCCAAAAAACTACCAAGAAGCAAGACTGCTTCGAACCACACTGGGCTAGGCACTAAGGACGTCCCGAGCGCCCAAGGTCAAAGTCAAAGCGGCCATCGAAGCAAATCCGCCACGAAGCCAATGAACCAGGTCAACCCAGGTGCCCAAGAGGTCCCGGGCACCCCAGTCAGCCCAGGTGCCGAGTCGAAGGGGATAAGCGCTGGTCGAGCCCGCGGATGGAGTTTCTCGCAAGATGAGACACGTGTCAGGCGCCCCCAACGAATCAGGCGCCCCCATGGGTGCTATAAAAGGGGGTTCACCCCCAAGGCTTCGACATCCATTTCTTTCCAACTCTCCAAACATTTTCGCTTACGCGCTGCGCTCCGGCAAGGTTCCATTTCGAGATTTCAGCGCCGACGACGACCCTCTGCTCTGGAATTCGATCCATCTCGGGCGTCGGTAAAAGTTTCAATTTACGAAAGTGTTTTGACTTAGTTTTCCAAATTCTATATCTGTACTATGAATCTGTAAAGATCGTTCCGAATATAGAATTGCTCAAAGTAAATGGTCAAGGACCGTGGGCCTTGGAGTAGGAGCCGACCGCGATTCCGAACCAAGTAAAAAATTGACTTGTGTTTTTGTGTAATTTATTTCTTTCCGCTGCGCATATTCCTTAACTGTTCGAAAAATTTTGATAACGATATTCACCCCCCCCTCTATCGTTTTCCTCGATCCAACACATTCCCCTTAAGCTGGTAGGACAGAGGAATGGGAGCCCCGAAGGACTTGTCCTCTCTCCCAGAAGAGATCGCCTGGGCGGAGAGCATCTTCTCCAAGGAGGACGTCATCGTCTTCTCGGGATTATGTCAAGAGAAGAACGCCTGCTCGAGGTACACCCAGAGGAACTGTAGGTATGATATCAGGGGGCTCGACTGATAGAGATTCTTATCGTGCTTAGAAGTCCCACGTACATCGGTTGGAGAATTACTTGGTAGGAACTAGTTGAGAGTGGCTAACTGGCCCCGTTATATCTTTTACCCCTGAAGATTTGGAAGGAGTGGAATCCCCGCACGAAGACGCCTTGGTAATAGAAGCTATAGTAGCTAACTATGTAGTTAAATGCGTCTTTGTTGATATAGATTGTTCTGCGAACATTATCTTCAAGGCTACCCTAGACCAGATGCAAATCGAGAAGAATGAACTACGACCAATCGCAACCCCATTGTTTGGGTTCACAGGGCACCGAGTACAACCACTGGAACACATGTACCCCTCCTTGTCACTGCGGGATGAAACATTGGCGAGGACGAAAAGAACTTCATTCCTTGTGGTTGACACAGTTTCTTCTTACAACGTGATCCTGGGGCGACCATCATTGAGTTTGTTTCAAACGATGATCTCAATTTACCACCAAAAGATCAAGTTTCTCATGGGTGGCCAAGTCGGGGAAGTCCAAGAAAGTCAATTGGCCGATCAGAGGTGCTATGTAGAAGAAATAAAGACGACACACGCAAGAGCCAGAGGGTTCAAGAATCATTACAGATTGAACTGATTGATCCTTGAACGAGGGAGGGTGCTAAAGAAGAGAGAAGGTTGGAAAACAGGAGGAGGTACAGATTCATCCGCATCAAAAGGACATAGTCTCCAAGATCAAGGCCGACTTGCCTCCTAATTTGAAGCAAAAGCTAGTGTAGTGTTTGGCTAGTCACTGGGATGTGTTTGATTGGTCAACTAATGATATTAAGGGTGCCCCACTAGTTTTAATGACTCACTATTTGAACTTACTGCTCGAGTTCCGCCCGGTTAAGCAAAAAAGAAGACATTTTGCTCCTGAACAAAATTAGATCATTCGGGAAAAAGTTACTAAGTTGTTGTTGGCCAAACATATTCGAGAAGTTTAATTTCTGACCTGGCTGGCTAATGTAGTGTTAGTTCTCAAACTCGGGAGAAAATGACATGTCTATATTGATTTCTGTGACCTAAATAAAGCATGTTCTAAAGATTGCTACCCCTAGCCTCGGAATGATCAAATAGTCGATTCTACATCGGGATGTAATTATATATGCAGGTTGGATACTTATCAGGGATATCACCAGGTGTCACTCGCTCAGGAAGATCAAGAAAAGGTCAACTTTGTTACTTCAGATAACATTTATTATTATAATATTATGTCGCTCGGGTTAAAGAATGTCGGAGCTACCTATCAAAGAATGATGGACAATGCCTTCCGACATCAGATTGAAAGAAACATTGAGGTTTATGTAGATGATATCCTTGTCATGACAAAACACGGAAGCAATTTAATAACCGATTTAAAAGAAACCTTTGGCATATTACGGGCTAATCAAATAAAACTCAATCCAGCTAAGTGCCTATTCGGAGTCAATAGTGGGTGTTTTCTGGGATACATGGTTACTGAGTGGGGAATTGAGATTAATTTAGAAAAAGTTCAGGCAATCTTGGATATGTCTCCACCCACTAGTCTGAGGGAGATGCAAAGGCTTGTTGGTCGAATCATAGTTGTATCTTGGTTCATTGCCTGGTCGGATGATTGAACACTTTCATTCTTTAAAATGTTAAGAAAAGCAGCCAAGTTCGAATGAGATTAACAGTATAGTCAAGCTTTTAAGGAGCTACAGGAATATTTAGCAGACCTTCCCATGTTATACAAGCCGATAGTGGGGGAGTCGTTATACGTGTATCTCTTAGCTACTGAGTGGGCTTTAGGCTCTATTTTGTTGCGGGAAGAAGGTACTATTCAATACCCTATTTATGTCTTTAGTCATGTTTTAAAGGATGCAGAGAACCAATATATCATGCTTGAGAAGTTGGCGGACGGAGTGATCTTGACTGCTCAAAAGTTAAGACCATATTTTTTATCTCATCCTACTGTGGTCTTAACAAATGGCCCACTCGGGCGCTTCTGGGCGGTTGATCAAGTGGACCACTGAGCTTATTGAATATGGTATTCAATATCAGCCACGGGCAACTATTAAAGCACAAGCCTTGGCGAACTTCATGGCCAAGGTCGTGACTATGCCTGACAAACAAGATGCTTGGAAGGTATATGTTGGATATTAGACAATCCTATATGCCACGAGACGTTAGTAGCTCAGATTGATAGGGAGACAGCCCGGGACGAGGCACCGTATTGGCGAGTAGCATCTGTAACCTTCTTGCAAATAGGAGAGCATCCAGGGGATCCTGGTCAGACCCGTTTATTTAAGCGCCGAGATGCTCAGTTCACGCTGTTGGTGCAGGAAGCACCATATCGAACCTGGTTTTGATATTGGCAAAGGATTCAAAGTTAAGTTTATTTGTGATCTAACGTTGTTCACTAAGTGTGCAGGAAAAGTCCTAGCAAAGGGCTGCTAGGCACCTGGCGAAGGGCTGCCAGGAAACCAAGTCCTAGCGAAGGGCTGCTAGGCACCTGGCGAAGGGCTGCCAGGAAACAAAGTCCTAGCGAAGGACTGCTAGGCACTGGCGAAGAGCTGCCAGGAAACAAAGCCCTAGTGAAGGACTGCTAGGCAACTGGCGAAGGACTGCTAGTATCCAAGACCTGACAAAGGACCGTCAGGCAAAAGTCCAACCAAAGGAGCGGTTGGCATCAGGTAAATTCTCCCGAGAGGAGTAGGTGAGGACGCGTTCCCCGTTGAGGGAACAGTAGGCGTCGGTTCAACCTAGGACTCCATTTTGGAGACCAAAGTCAGAACCAAGACAGCTAAGGTTGTATAAAAGAATAATATAATTGCTATTTGGACTAACCCTGGATGCAGGATCGAAGGACTGAGTATCTGCAGCTCAGAGAGCCTCAAAGGAGTGAGGCAGAAGCTGAGCAGGGCGCCCCGGATGATCCGGGCGCCCCCAAGGTCAACCCAACTCTGCAAGAAGTGAAAACACACCTCAAAGCGCCTCGACAG
Source organism: Boesenbergia rotunda (assembly GCA_024364735.1). Taxonomy (NCBI): domain Eukaryota; kingdom Viridiplantae; phylum Streptophyta; class Magnoliopsida; order Zingiberales; family Zingiberaceae; genus Boesenbergia; species Boesenbergia rotunda. The sequence goes on along the minus strand of JAGFNQ010009198.1, from coordinate 78,864 downwards.
CTAGATTCGGGGCGCCCCGGATGCTCCGGGCGCCCCGCCTGTCGCGGACGCCCTGCGTGTCGCGGGCGCCCCCACTGCCAGCTGCCAAAGCGCGCCCTTGCGAAGCCGTGAAGATAAACTTTGACCGGTCAATACGGGCGCCCCGAGCGCTCCGGGCGCCCCAATAAAAGCGGATCCAGAGGATCAGACGCGACCGAGAGCTCTGCGGATCAGAGGCCACGTGGGGGGCGCCCCCGACGTCCCGGGCGCCCCCAGGCCCTATATAAAGGGCCCTTGACCCCAGGCTTCATACAACTGTTCACTCAACGCGTCAAAGCTCTTCTACGCTCGTGCCTTGCTCCGGACACTCTCCAACTCGAGCCGACGACATCCCGCTGCTCCGAAAAAGTTGATCTACTCCGGACGTCGGTAAAGAAGAGCGTTCTTTTTATTTACTGCACTTATCTTTGCAATTAAATTCTGTAAACCTTTTTGCGCCTATATAGAATTGCCCAAAGTAAATGGTCAACGACCGTGGGCCTTGGAGTAGGAGTCGACACAGGCTCCGAACCAAGTAAATCGACTGTGTCTCTGTGTCTTGTTTTTTAATTTCCGCTGCGTACCTACTCTTACTCAAATCCGAAAGTTTTCCGATATTCACCCCCCCCTCTATCGGTTTTCTCGATCCAACACACGCTAGTGGGAGATCAATTATATCAAAGCTCTTTTGAACGACCTCTTTTGAAGTGTATTGGCTCAGAGGATACCGAGTATGTAATGTGTGAGGTGCACGAGGGCATATATGAAAGCCATATAGGGGGAAGGGTACTTGCTCAGAAAATAATATTGGTTGAGTATTTTTGGCCAACTCTGCAGGAGGATGCCAATAAGTTTGTTGTTGGTTGTGAATCGTGTCAGAAGCATCAGCATATTTCTCATCGTCCGACAGAGCATCTCAAGACTTCTACTATATTATCTCCCTTTAATCAGTGGGGGATGAATATTGTGGGTCCTTTCTTGACTAGGCCTCAACAAAAAAAGGTTCCTGTTGGTTTTTGTAGACTACTTCTCTAAATGTGTAGAGGCTGAGCCCCTAGATCAGATAACCGAGGTGGCAGTCATGAAGATCTTTTGGAGGGATATCGTTTGTAGGTATGGGATCCCTTACAAGTTAGTATCGGACAATAGACGACAATTTCAAGGTCGAATGCTCAGAGACTGGTGTGAAGGCTTGGGGATTAAACAGGTCTACTCCTCAGTAGCTTACCCACACAGTAATGGTTAGGCAGAGGTGATCAACTGGGAGATTATTCGAGGACTCAAGATTAAACTAGATCACGTAGGTGGAAGCTGCATAGAGGATTGCCTAATTTTCTTTGGGCCTATTCGACTACACCTAAGAAAGGAGTAGGGCATACCCCTTTTTACTTGGTTTATGGAGGTGAAGTAGTCATCCTTGTGGAGATTAGGGATGAATCTATCAAAAGGCAATTATATGAAAAGGATAACAATGATCAAGAGTGATTTCTGTTGGTGCAGTTTGCACTAACGGTCAAACTCGGGTTTTGATGTATGACAAAGTGGGTAAAGTTAGGGTAGTGTGTGTTTAACCTCTTTACCAAGTGTGCAGGGTTGAAAGACTTAGGACCAGACACCAGGCTGAAGTCCAGGATGGTTGAGTTCTGGCGGGAAGTCCAGTTGAGTCCGCGGGACCTGACAACTGGCTGAAGACCAAGTTGGTTGAGACTTGGCAGGAAGACCAAGGTGGTTGAGCCTTGGCAGGAAGTCCTGGTAGGGTCAAGAAGTCAAGTAGAGCTGCACAATGGGTAAGTAAGGTAAGTCACTGGAGGAGCGACCCAGTGAGGACGAGTCCAATCTTGGACTTTAGGCGCGGTCCAACTTAGACCCATTTAGGTGATCTAAGATTGAGTCCTGGTTAGATCCTGGTCTGGGAGACAGGATCTAATTAACTTAGAATTGTTTCTGATTTTAGTCCATATAAAATTGTGCTAGCCTTGTTTTGGACTAATCCTGGATGCAGGACCGAAGGACTATGTTTCTGCAGCTCAGAGAGCCTCAAAGGTGTGAGGCCGTAGCTGAGCAGGGCGCCCCGGATGTCTCGGGCGCCCCAGAGTCAACCCAAGGTCAGCAGAGAGGTAAACGCCCCGACAGCAGCGCTATTCGGGGCGCCCCGCTTAAATCGGGCGCCCCCTGTGCCACCGCACTGCTAGCTGCCGAAGCTCGCCCTCGCGAAGCCCTGAAGATGACGCTTTGACCGGTCAAATCGGGCGCCCCGCGCGCGTCGGGCGCCCCAGTCAAAGCTGATCCCGAAGAAGCAGAGATCAGCCTTGACCGGAGGGCTCGCCGGATCAAGAGCCACGTGGGGGGCGCCCCGAGCATGTCGGGCGCCCCCTGCCCTATATAAAGAGGGCCTCGACCCTCTTCAAAGCACAACAATTCTTTCAACGCTTCCAAGTTCTTCTACGCTCGCGCCTTGCTCCGGAAACGCTTCACTTCGAGCCGACGACGTCCTGCTGCCCCGAAAGAGTTGACCTACTCCGGACGTCGGTAAAAAGAAGAATTTCTTTTAATACTTTATTGCACTTAATTACTTGAAAGTGTGGGGTTGTCACACTTTCAATTCATTTGTACTCGCCTACTCTATCGGGGTTGACCGATAGAGAGTTTTAGTGAATTGCCCAACGGAAAGGTCCGAGGGACCTGGGCCTTCGAGTAGGAGTCGCCGAAGGCTCCGAACGAAGTAAAAATCGTTCGTGTTTGTGTGTTCGTTTTTCGTCTCTTTCATTTCCGCTGTGCACGCTTTTTAAAGCACTCTGATTTAATTTTTTAAAAGTCACGTGATTCACCCCCCCTCTCACGTGCATCGATCCTACAAGTGGTATCAGAGCCTGGTACGCTCTGTATCGGTGCAACCACCATAAGAGCCGGGGGAAATCCAGTTTTTTTTTCGAGTTTTGGTTTTTCGCTACACTTGATCTAAATTAGGTATTGTTGCCTAGATTTGGATTACTTTTTCCGTTCGTTTGATTTTACTTGAATCTGGTGCAACACCGTTCAAGTTGCTTTTTAGTTAGTTTATCATTTCCCGCACTACTAATCCAAGACCCAGTCTTGGGATATTTTTTCTACTTTTATTTCGTGTGCACAGAAGTTAAATGGCCCAAGGTGAAGGCTATAGCACTGCTCGCCCTCCCCTCTTTAATGGGGAAGACTTTCCCTACTGGAAGAGAAGGATGGAGGTGTATCTGAAGACCGACATGGATCAGTGGTTTGCAGTTCAAACAGGCTACACACCGCCAATGGATGAGGGAAATAATGCTCCACTAAGGCCCGACAGATGGAACTCAGAAATGAAGAAAAAGGCTCAGACCGAGTTCAAAGCCCAGAACACCCTCCAGTGCGGACTTACCAAAGAGGAGCTAAACAGAATTGGACCAACCGACTCAGCAAAGGAGCTATGGGACAAATTAATTGAACTACATGAAGGCACCTCTGATGCCAAGGTAACAAAAAGGGATTTACTCTTAAATAAGTTATTTAATATAAAAATGCAGGAAGGAGAATCTGCTAGCCAACTCCACGCCCGGATCAAGGACATACTGAATGGACTCCACATGATCGGGCACAAACAGGAGAACCGGGACATAATAAGGTACGCTTTAAATGCATTCCCAGAAATTCACTATGGGCATCTATTATAGATGCCTATAAAATTTCTAGGAACCTTTCTAAAATTAATTTAGATGAATTGTTTTGTGAATTAGAACTGCACGAACAGACTAACGCCAAGGCCGAGAAAGGGCTAGCTTTATTTGCAGGTTCACCAAAGGAAGCCAAATCAAAGAGAAAAGTCCAAGAAGAACCTGAAGATGAGTCAGGCTCTGATGAAGAAGAACAACTGGTGAACCTGGTAAGAAAAATGTTCACCAGAAGGAAGAACAAACTTTCAAAGAAGGATATTCAAAAGGTGATGAAGCCCTACAGCACTGAAGGTAAAAGCAAAATGATCTGCTTCGGCTGTAACAGAAAAGGGCACTTCAAACATGAATGCCCTTACAAGAAAGAGGACCAACCCACTAAGAACAAAAAGAAGAAGGCTCTTCAAGCCACGTGGGATGAAAGCTCGGACGATTCCGACGATGAACAACCGAAGAATGCAAGCTACCTCGCACTGATGGCAACCGGACCAGAATCGGACTCGGAGCAAGACGAGGATTCCGAATACGAGTCGAGTCAAGAGATCGGACTCTTTTCGGACGACTCGACTAAGGTATATTTAGATTCAGTAAATAAAAAGTTCTTTAAAATTATTTCTATTTTAAATAAAAAATTGCTTGAATCTGAATCTAGAAATGACCAGCTTCTTAAGGAAAATCAAGACCTTAAGGAGCAATTAATTAATACCATAACATTAACTGAACAAACTAAAAATCAAAATTAATTGAGCTTGAAACTGAAAACTTAACCCTAAAGGGTGAAGTCCTAAAACTTAAGGATCTACTAGCAACTTTCACAACCCGATCCAAGAACCTTGACCTTATTCTTGGATCACAAAAGGGCATGTACAACAAATCTGGGATTGGATATAAATCAAGATCGAACCAAAGATCTTTTGTCTCCTTTATCCACCCCCGCAAAAATCAACGAAAAGCGTGGGTTCCGAAAGCTTATCTAACAAAGCAAGTAGGTCAGAATCAATTTTATGTCCCAAAAAGGGACATCCATTACATTGACCCTAAACACCCAGTCTACAATTTAGGGGGAGGCTCCAAACTAGTTGGCACCTTAAAATCAGCCTCTGCCCAGGTGGGCACTTAGGATTAGCTTCAAAGTTAATTTGAATCTTGTACTATTTAGTACCAAGGTTTTCAATGAGTAAGTTAAAAGTTCAACTTCTTTAAGCGGCTTTGCCTAGAAAATGGTTGTTGCTCCAATAAGGCTTCGGCCAAAGAAGGCCACTGTGCCTCGCCATGGCCTGGAAGCCAATTATTGAAGTGTACTTTTAAATTACTACTTGTTAAACTTGGATCTAACACAAGGTCAAGTTAACTTNACTGCTCTGATACCAACCTGTAACGCCCGCTTTTTTTTTCCTAAGCGGCGTTACGTTAACATGCTTAGGGCATGTAGACATCATAAGGCAGCGGAATAACTTAACTTATACATGCCCTGTTACCATTCTTAACTTATTGACATGGGAACCTTAGCATATTAACTTTGAACTTAAGCATCCTATCATGTCTCACATAACATCATATCATAAGGTTCCATAAGTCATTATTCAAACACATAAGTAAACATATAGTTCCTGGGCCAAGTCACTACGTCACACATGCGTTCTTGCCCTCCTGCTGCTTCCTTCATTATCCCCTTGAATGATCTGCGGTATAAGGAAATAAGACTATAAGCACACAGGCTTAGTAAGACTCTTTCCTACTCACAAAACCATCCATCATTCATCATCTCATAATGAGCACATAAAACATTAACATACTTGGTGCTCTACTTAGAACATAACATCTTGCATCACTTATCGTATACATAGCATGGCATGAACATAAACATAGTAACATTCTAAGCATGGCATGATACATGGCATAAACATAAACATCATAGACATTCTAAGCATGGCATAATTCATTCATTCTCATGGCACAATTCATAAACATAGTGAACATTCTAAGCATGGCATAATTCATGGCAATTAAACATGGAATTCTAAATATCATGGACATTAACATGCATAATAAACATAGTGAACATTCTAAGCATGGCATAATTCATGGCATATCGTAAACATAGTGAACATTCTAAGCATGGCATAATTCATGGCATAAATCATAAACATAGTGAACATTCTAAGCATGGCATAATTCATGGCATATCGTAAACATAGTGAACATTCTAAGCATGGCATAATTCATGGCATAAATCATAAACATAGTGAACATTCTAAGCATGGCATAATTCAAGGCATAAATCATAAACATAGTGAACATTCTAAGCATGGCATAATTCATGGCATATCGTAAACATAGTGAACATTCTAAGCATGACATAATTCATTCATTCTCATGCATACTTCTTAACATGAAACGTAAGCATAAAATCTTATCAACATAGCATAATGCATAACATGAATGGATGCATGAGTGGAATGCATATACATAAGGATGCTTAACTTTTAAAACATACTTTTCATTGCTTAAACATAATCATCATAACATCATTTGGGGTCCCTGGCTTGTACCACATACATACATCATTGCGCACATCCCTAGCAAGTCCGAGGTCACGAGCCCCAACCTACTAGGGTAAAGACAGCATAGTCGGTAGTCCCCGAACCGAGGCGTTCTTAAGGTGCCCATTCCTGTTGCACAGCACCGGTAGTGCCAGAACCGTGGACAGCTACGGTAGTCCAAAACCGGGGCGTTCTTAAGGTGCCCATCCCTTGGACCCATACTTTGGTCTGGTACAAGCCCATACATAAAGTAAAATACTTTTCATGATTCATCATTCATATGGCATTCATGGCATCTTTAACATAGCATAACTTGTTACGGCTCGGCCCGTCTACCGGCCCATTTACCGGTCCTCACGACCGTCGTACCGTCGACCATCGACCGTGCCGTCTTAGCATATTTATTCCTTAAAGACATAAGCATCATCTTTCATTCATCATCATTCATAGCATATTCATTCATTCATCATACTTAACATCATCATTATGCCTTAAAGGCATGAACCTTAACTTCATTCTTCACTTTCATTTTTTTAGACATGGCATCATTTTCATTCTTAACATGGCATCATTTTCATTCTTAAACATGGCATCATTTTCATTCTTAAACATAAACATAACATACTTAACATGGCATCATTTTCATTCTTAAACATGGCATCATCCTCATTCTTAAACATAAACATAACATACTTTACATGGCATCATTCATATCATGAACCTAACATATCATAGCATCATTTTTATCGTGATCATAACCCTATCATTCTTATCATGGCATCATTCATATCCTGAACATATACTTATCATACTTATCATGGAAACACATAAACATATACTTGAAGTTAAAGGCTCAACCCTAACCCTTGGGCCCTTGAGGTTGGCCGAAACATATGGGGTCTCTAGGGTAATCCAAAAATTCCCAGAATTTATATTTAACCTCCACACATCATAAGGGAACATAAATTAACATTATCAAGATTTTTGGCTAAATTATAGACCTTTAAATCATGGTGACCGAAACCCTTAAACTTAGGGTTCTTAGTTTTGTTTCTTTCATGTTGGCCGAAACCCTAGGGTGTCCTAGGGTACTCTAAAAATTCCCAAAAATTATACTTAACCTCTACACATCATAAGGGAACATTAAATAACATTATCATGATTTTTAGCATAATTATAGACCTGTAAATCATGGTGTCCGAAACCCTTAAACTTAGGGTTCTTAGTTTTGTTTCTTTCATGTTGGCCGAAACCCTAGGGTGTCCTAGGGTACTCCAAAAATTCCCAAAAATTATACTTAATCTCTACACATCATAAGGGAACATTAAATAACATTATCATGATTTTTATCATAATTATAGACCTGTAAATCATGGTGTCCGAAACCCTTAAACATGAGGGTTCTTAGTTTTGTTTCTTTCATGTTGGCCGAAACCCTAGGGTGTCCTAGGGTACTCCAAAAATTCCCAAAAATCATACTTAACCTCTAAACATCATAAGGGAACATTAATTAACATTATCATGATTTTTTACCATAATTATAGACCTGTAAATCATGGTGGTCGAAACCCTTAAACATGAGGGTCTCGGTTTTCTTTCCTTTCAACATCCAATTCGAAAACCAACCACTATATATCTACTAAAAATCATAAAAATCATAGGGAGCTATTATACCACAGGTGAGGGAGTCTTAACTTGGGTTTCTTGATTTTTCGAACCTTGGAAGAGAAGAAAATGGTAAGATCTTTGGACCCTTGAACACCCTTGTCCTTGTATCCTTGGAAGAGACTTTAGATCTAGGAGATGGAACCTTGGAGTAAGTTTTTCCAAGGGGAAAACCCTCTAGGAGTGGTCGGCTAGAATGAGGGAGGAAGAGAAAGCAATTGCAAAGTAATGGGAAGAAAAGGTAACTCCCAAACCCCCCTATTTATCACCCATTAAGGAGGTAAATGAAGAGTCTCTCCATGACTCTTCATCTTCTTCTATGCTTTAACCAATATCCACTTCATTCCCTCCTAACATTCTCTTGCTAGGTGAGTTGGTTAAAGCATACATGGTTGTAAAAGAGGTCCAAGGTTCAATCCTTGGCTTATGCACCTTTATTTTTATTTTATTTTTATTTCATTTATTTTATTATTTTTATTTTCCTAAATTCTGAAAATCCCCCTAAAATCACCCATAATTATGCTAATATTCCTAAATAAAATTCTTTTATATTTATATTAATTTTACCTAATTAATACCTATTTTTGGAGCCCATTTAAAGCTCATTAGTACCTAATTTCTCCATTAAAATAGGAAAATTAGGCTAAGGCTTACCCATAATCATGCTAATATGCCTAATTAAATCCTATTTATATTTATACTAATTATTACCTAAAATCCACCTATAATCATGGTACTAAAAAGCCCACATAAGGCCCATTAGTACTTAGTTTTCTCAATTTAAATGAGAAAACATGGATTTTCTAGGCCAAAGTTCGTATTAATACCTCTAGGTCCTTCGGAAAATTATCTAGACATGCTCAATATTTTCAGAAAATATTATGAGAATTTTTCGGGTCGTTATATTTACTTGGTATCCACCCAGATGGGTGACTAGTCCAAGGATCCACGCCGCGAGCACCACTTTTCACTATCGAAAAGTCTCCTTGAGGTGGAGAAACCTTTACAGCAAGATCTCCCTCTTTACAGATGCAGAAATGCGAGAGAGGAAGCAAGAATCACTCTACACACGAGCAGCACTTCGACACTGTACGGAACCGTACCATGCACGTGCAAAAAGTGCTCCTTTTATAGGTGAACAGGACAGATTCGCAATCTGTCCAGCCCGCACCAGTCGACTGCCCCTGGGGCAGTCGACTGACCTAGTTTTAATTGCTAGCCAACGACTAGTTTTTGGGGAATACCAGTCGACTGCCCAAATGCCAGTCGACTGGCCCGACGCTGCAAACTTTCTGTGAGTTTTGGCAGTCGACTTCCACAGGGCCAGTCGACAGCCCTGCCTCACAGCTCAGCTCCAGCCACTCCGGACCTTCTCCTTCGCGTGTGCCTTTAGGTCTGCTCCCTTAGCTTGCCCCTTGAAGTCCTCTTCCTTTGGCTATCGTCCCTCGGATGCGCATGTAAGCCTTCCCTTGGCTTGCCTCCATGCCACCCTTCACGTGTGCCCTTGAAGTCCACTTCCCGGCTTGCCCTTGGAGCTCTCCTCCCTCGGCTCTCCTCCCTCGGATAAGTCCACCATGTGTGATTCTCCAAGTCCTGCAAACTCAATCACTCATATCAAATACAACATAACACTCTAACTTTGAACATATTCGCCCACACATCAAAACCATGATCTTTCAATCATTTAAGGGCTGATTGCCTCAACAAATTCTCCCACTAAACTCATCTCAAACTCACTCTCCATATGTCCAATGAACTCATTCAAATAACCCTTGTTATTGGAGTCACAAATTATGTCATTGACATATACTTGGGCTACAAATATATTATCACCATCTCTACGTAGAAATAGTGTGGGGTCTATTTGACCTCTTACGAAGATTTTTTCAATTAAAAATGTTGACAACCGCTCATACCAAGCACGAGTTGCTTGTTTTAGCCCATAAAGAGCCTTCTTTAGCTTAAACACGTGGTTTGAAAATTTAGAATTTTCAAACCCCGGTGGTTGTTCAACATAGACCTCTTCTCTAATGAAACCATTTAAGAAAGCCGATTTTACATCCATTTGATAGAGTTTGAAACCTCTATGTGCTGCAAATGCAAGCATCAACCGAATGGATTCCAATCGTGCCACGGGAGCATAGTACTCATCGTAATCAAGGCCTTCAACTTGACTATAGCCCTTGGCTACTAAGCGTGCCTTGTTTCTTACGATTTCTCCCTTATGGTTCAATTTATTTTTGAAGACCATTTAGTTCCAATAATTGTGGTCTTCTTAGGTCTAGGATCTAAATCCCAAACCTGGCTTCTCTCAAATTGACCTAACTCATCTTGTATAGCAATACTCTAATCGGGATCATGCAATGCCTCATCAACTACTCTAGGTTCAATTTCGGAGATCAAAGCAACCTCATTAGCCTCATTCTTAAAGAATGATCTAGTCCTAATCCCATGATGGATATTACCAACAATTTGGTCTTGGGGATGACTAGAAGCTAACCTAGTTTGCCTTGGTGTTGGAGGTGCTTCCTGGATGGTTTCACTAGACCCAGGCTTAGACTCAGGGTCCGGCTGAGCTCCATGTCGTCTAGGCTTACCATCATTAGATTCATCCGCAACATTTCCAACACTTGGACTTTCATCCAATCCAAGTCTCCTAAGTTCGAATTGAACTCCCTCTACATCTTTTAATTGATCAATAACTCTTGGAATCTCCTCAAATACAACATCAGAAGATTCTTCAACTAACCTAGATTTCTTATTGTAGACTCAGTAAGCTTTGCTGACAAGGGAATACCCAACCAGTATCCCTTCATCAGCTTTTGCTGTGAACATCCCATGATGATCCTTGATGTTTAGAATGAACACCTTACACCCAAACACCCGGAGATGTTTAACTGTAGGTGGTCTTCCAAACCAAAGTTCATATGGAGTCTTCCCTAAAAACCTATGAATGAGGACTCGGTTTTGCACATAGCAAGCTGGGTTTACAGCTTTAGCCCATAAGTAGCTCAGTAAAGAGTACTCATTAGGCATGCTTCGTGTAGCCTCTTGTAAGACTATCACGCCCTGAGACCTAGGAGCCGCTGTTCCAATAGAAAATCAGACAGCACCTCCCCTGTCCGACGAACAATTAACACATACATACCACAAATATAACCATACCACGCAGTTTAAATGGGCCTCAGGCCTCAAATCCAAACAGAACAACATATATATGAAATTTACTCATAAAACCAAAACACGAACTTACTTGAGCTGCCAGGGGGCAGGAACGCAGCAAAAAACCTCACACATAGTCCAACATAAGACTCAAAAGTACAATCCCATAAGAAAAGTCACATACTAAGTCCACGAAAATCCAATGCAATGAAATAAAACATAACATGGTCCAAAAACAGAAAGTAACTCATAAAACCAAATCAGGTGTAGTAGCAAGCACGGGACTGGCGACTCGGACCCTCCTAGCAGATATCAACCTGAAATCAGGAAAATATGGCTACGGTGTGAGTCCAAATAAACTCAGCGGATACCCAAATAGATATGCATAGAACGTTATACTAACAGTAAGAGTCTACGCTGATATAGTCTCATATGAATAATAGACAAGGGTATATGCTAAAGACACTGAATAAAGGTACATACAAGAATCCATCTATCCTGCAGAGGGTGAAATAAATCCCTATGAAACAAGTATAACATATAATCCAAGATAAACAAGTCTCCAGTATATACATGTCAATCAAGTGCAGAAATCAAATACAGCAAACAATGCACGATGCAAAATATGCACATGGTACAATAACATATGTCACCCCTGACGCTAGTCAGGCACCGTCCACCTATCATAAATAAACGTCTGCGTGGGTAAGGCTATAACAACAGTACACACCCTGCTATCACTGCTCATGAATGACTGAGTGGACAGGATGCTGGTGGAGGTCACTCTCTTATCCCAAGCAATGGGGGAGTCTAGCTCTCATCTTCTCCTATCTCAGGACCAGAAGGGATCTCTGGCTGCTACCACGCATCGAAACCACCCTCCAAATAGTGATCGTGTGGAGCAATACAGGGCAAATGCATACACCCTATGGTAGCCACTACCCCTGAGTGGATGTGTGTGCATATCCTCATGTAACTGGTGATGGGCTCAGACTACATAGGAGGCGATGATCATCAGTATGCAACAATGCAAGGATGATGCATGACCCGAACCCATACAACACCCACCAAGTCCTCATCTATCACCTCAGTGCGCTAGGTATAGGTCTGAATCCTATATCATGGGATACAAGTATCCTACTAGGTATACTAACAAAATAACCAGTGATCTATCAATGTCAAAATGAAAGATGGAATATATCACTACATCTATGCACAAATATATATACTGTTGGGTCCGGGTGCATGTTGACATGGATGCGGGTTCGTAATTCTAAAATTAATTACGTGCAGCGGAAGGTTTAGCATAAATAATTTCTCAAATTATTTAACCACACATCTAAGCATGTAACTTTATCATGTGTAGACATGATCATATATTTAAAATTTTGCAGAAACATAAACTAATTTACGTATTACCTCGCGTAACTTGAAGGAAGGGACGAGATCCAACCGTAAGCGTCCCTCGGAAGCTCCGCCTCTATTCGCATCCACGCCGAGTATCTTTGGGATGACTTCGCAAAGCCACGAGTTTTGTGTTCTCGAGAACTACTAGATTCTCCGAGAACGCGACAAGAATAACCAAGAGACAAGTAATCACATCGGAAAAACCCACCACCAAGGTTGGCCGGAATCACAATTCCGGCGAGAAGGAGGAAAATGACTTGCGCCCAATCCCAAGGTGATAATGGCTGGAGAGGAAGATCGTCCCAACGAAAGAACTTCGTCGCCTCGGTGCTTCTCCTTGTGCTCACGGCAAGAAGAAGGGAGAAGAGCCTTGTGGCCGACCAAGAGGAAGAAGGGAGGAGAGGGAGAGAGCCCAGGCAAGAATACTTCGATTGATTTCCAAGCCTTGCCTTGGGTCCTTTATATAGTGGTCTCTCAACCGCCAAGTCTCTTTTTTCTTATGGAATAAATTTTCTATGACTTATTCCATCATGCCAAGTTTTATCATATTTTAATTCATGATAAAAACCGACCAAGTCTCCTTTTTTCTTATGGAATAAATTTTCTTATCATGGTAAATCAATCCATGATTGATTTTATAAAATAAAATAAACCAATCCATGGTTCATTTTAATTTCCATGAAAAATAAACCAAACCATGGTTTATTATATAAAAATTTATATCATCCATAATTTTATAAAACAAACCTCACAATAGGTTTATTTTATAAATTGAACCAAAAACTTGGTTCTCTCCCTTTGTTGCGGCCGGCCAAGCAAAGAGGGTGGAGACCCTCTTAGGCCGGCCCATCCAAGCCACGCCCCAATGAATTTAACTCATTTAATTCATCTATTAAGTCTTCAAAAGACTTAACCATTTTACGCTTCCGATGCGTCTCTAAAAAATTCAGATTCGACTTATCGTTTGGCTCAACCAAACCTAATCTCTCATGATTGGAAAATCTAATTTTTAACTAGTTATAAATCCCTCAGATTACTCATAGTGCGTGTGACTAAATAGGCTTTCGATTTATGTTGGTCGTCTATAATTAACCAATTATAGAACGATCATGAGTGGCACCTAGTAGTACATCATGATCCCCAATTAATCGAAAGATCAATGGTTGACCTTGTTAGTGATATGAGAGAAGTGTCCTAAGGCAATCGCCTTATGATTCTAAATATTTATTTTAATAAATGATAATTCACTATTTGAGTATACATGTTTGTGTATTTGATTGAGATCTTAAACTCATCTACTGAATGTCCGCAATACAACTCACAACATAAGAGAATTTGTGATGCGATCACAACTAGTGATTATCTCTAAATGTGCAAATGTGAAGTATTGAAAATATCCCTAGTCGATGAATTGATAAAAACGGACACTATCAATTCTGTTGAGACTAGCATGGGTTATTCTCTAATCAGCTGATTCTCACTGGCTGGTGACATTGGGATGTCCGGAGATAAACATGGATGCTAGTTAAGGGAACTAGTTCATTGGAGTGACTAGCTGTAAAACTTCATATGGTAATCTACATAGATATGTCAATGAAGTTCTTACTGCGGCTTAAGTGCGATGTTCCTTTGACTTGCGGTGTTCAAGTCATCTTGGTCATGGAGACTTATACTTTAACATCTTAAGCAAGCATCTCCTAGGAGGTGTGAACCCAGGATGATTGGGTATAAGCCGAAGTGCCCGAAGATGTTTGAGCAGCCTACAAAGGATTCACCACTCCTTGCGAGGAGATGTATACCCAGGCCTATCGTCGGATTGTTACTCAAAGCCTCTGGCCAGAGCATATCATGTTTAGAGTACGAGTCTCTTAAATACATGAGAGTAATTAGAAATCCAAAGGACGAGAAAGACATTACTTGGGCTAGGTGTGACGTAGTCAGCCTAGTGGGGATTGACACAAATAGACCGTGTCCTGAACCAAGTGGGTATAAGATGGTGAAAGGAATGGGGCACGATTCATTAGAGCTGCTGAAGGGTTTCAGAATAATTTCTTCTGAGGTCAAACTGTTGATCTTTCGATTAATTGGGGATCATGATGTACTACTAGGTGCCACTCATGATCGTTCTATAATTGGTTGATTATAGACGGCTAACATAAATCGAAAGCCTATTTAGTCACACGCACTACGAGTAATCCGAGGGATTTAAAATGAGTTGAAAATTAGATTTTCCGATCAAGAGAAATAAGTCGAATCTGAGTTAATCAGAGGCGCAATGGAAGCTAAAATTGACTAAGTCTTTTAAAGGCTTGTTGGGCGAATTAAATGAGTTTAATTCGCGATTGGTGGGGCTTGAAATGGCCGGCCAAAGAGGGTGCCCACCCTCTTTGGTTTGGCCGACCACATTAAAGGGAGAAAACCATTTTATTTGGTTTAATTAATAAAATAGATCTAGCACGATTTATTTTATAAATTATGGATAAATAAATTTGTATAAAGAAATTTATATAAATAAATTTATAGAAATTTATTCTTTTATGGAAGTTAAAATAATCCATGAATTAGTTTATTTTAATTTTATAAAATCAATTATGAATTAATTTTTTCATAATAAGAAAGTTTATAAATTTCTTATAAAATTTATTCCATAATAAAAGGAGAGAAGGTATTTGTTTTATTATAAAGTTAGTTATAATAAAACTTGGTTTAAACGGAATAATTAATAAGAGAATTTATAGGATAAATTTCTTATGTAAAATTCCGTTAAAGAGGAGACTTAGCAAGGGAGAAGCAACTATATAAGGAACCAAAGGCAAGCCTTTAATTCCTAATTGATAATTGAGTTATCAAAAGATTAGAAGCTCCCTCTCTCTCTTATTCTCTTCTCTTCTCTTCTCTCTTCCCCATTAGGGTCGGCGCCCCTTAATAGGATTAGGGTCGGCTCCCCTTCATCCCACCTAGGGCCGGCGCCCCTAGCACACCCTAGGGTGGTTGCCGTGAGCTATCAAGAAGAAGGAGAAGCCAACCAAGAAGAAGAAGAAGCGGATCACATCTCCTTCCTTCTCGGAATTCGATTCCGATTCATGGTGGTTAGTTTCCTATCTTCTCTCTTGATGTTCTAGTTGTGCCTTTAGAGAATCTAGTAGTTCTCGTCGCACAAAACTCGTGACTTTGCGAAGTCATCCCGAAGAGAACTCGGCGTGGACGCGAATAGAGGCGGAGCTTCCAAGGGACGCTAGGGTTGGATCTCGTCCCTTTCTTCGAGTTACGCGAGGTACAAAGTAAATTAGTTTACTTTTCCGCAAAGTTTTAATTTATGATCATGTCTACACATCATAAGGTTGCATGCTAGATACGTGGTTAAAATAATTTGAGAAATTATTTTATGCTAATTCTTCCGCTGCACGTAAAAATTTAAAATTTTACGAACCCGTATCCTTGTCAACATGCACCCGGTCCCAACAGACCTCAGAAACTATTCTGAAACCCTTCAGCAGCTATAATGAATCATTCCCTATTCCCTTCACCATCTTATACCCACTTGGTTCAGGACATGGTCTATGGGTGTCAGTCCCCACTAGGCTGACTACGTCACACCTAGCCCAAGTAACGTTTTCTCGTCCTACGGATTCTAATTACTCTCATGCATTTAAGAGATTCATACTCTTAACATGTCATGCTCTGGCCAGAGGCTTCGAGTAACAATCCGACGATAGGCCTTGGGTATACACCTCCTCGCAAGGAGTGGTGAATCCTTTGTAGGCTGTTCAAACATCTTCGGGCACTTCGGCTTATACCCAATCATCCTGGGTCCACACCTCCTTGGAGATACTTGCTTAAGATGTCAAAGTATAAGTCTCCATGACCAAGATGACTTGAACACCGCAAGTCAAAGGAACATCGCACCTAAGCTGCAGTAAGAACTTCATTGACATATCTATATATAGACTACCATATGAAGTTTTACAGCCAGTCACTCCAATGAACTAGTTCCGTTAACTAGCATTCATGTTTATCTCCGGACATCCCAATGTCACCAGCCAGTGAGAATCAGCTGATTAGAGAATAACCCATGCTAGTCTCAACAGAATTGATAGTGTCCATATTTATCAATTCATCGACTAGGGACAATTTCAATACTTCACAATTGCACATGTAAAGATAATCACTAGTTGTGAATTCATCACAAATTCTCTAATTCTGTGAATTGTATTGCGGACATTCAGTAAATGAGTTTATGATCTCAATCAAATACATAAACATGTATATTCAAATAGTGAATATTCATTTATTAAAATAAATGATTACAATCATAAGGCGATTGTCTTAGGACACTTTTCTCATATCACTAACAAACTCCCACTTGGCCTAATGCCAATCGCTACGGTATCCAATACCACAGGCTCTAACATGACCCTCAAACTTACTTTGAGGCAAGGCCTTAGTTAAAGGATCCGCTAAATTCCTTTTAGTGGGAATTTTCTCAATTTGTATATCATTCCTACTTATAATCTCTCTGATCAGATGATAGCGGCGAAGCACATGTTTGGATCGCTGATGAGACCTTGGTTCCTTTGCTTGTGCAATAGCTCCATTGTTGTCGCAATAAACCGGTATTGCTTCATCAATGGTTGGAACCACACCAAGTTCTGAGACAAACTTCTTAATCTAGACTGCTTCCTTTGCTGCTTCCAAAGCTGCAATATATTCCACTTCCGTGGTAGAATCCGCTACGGTGTCTTGCTTGGAACTCTTCCAACTTATTGCGCCTCCATTCAAAATAAATACCTATCCGGACTAAGATTTGAAGTCATCCTTATCTGTCAAGAAACTGACATCTGTATACCCACGTATTATCATATCACCTTCTCCATATATTAGGAACACATCCTTAGTTCTTCTAAAGTACTTGAGGATTGTCTTGACAGCCGCCTAATGATCCATTCCTGGATCAGACTGGCATCTGCTTGTGACACTCAGAGCATACGATACATCGGGCCTAGTACATAACATAGCATACATGATAGATCCTATCGCGGATGCATAAGGAATCTTATACATGCAAATCCTCTCGTCTTCTGTGCGCGGACACATAGACTTTGAAAGGTTGATCCCATGCATGATGGGAAGGTAACCTTTCTTGGATTCCGACATGCTAAACCTTTCTAGCACTCGGTCTATATATGTAGACTGCGAAAGACCAAGCAACCGTTTTGATCTATCTCTATAGATTCTAATCCCAAGGATATAGGTTGCTTCTCCCAGGTCTTTCATGGAGAAAGTTTTGGACAACCAAA
Organism: Boesenbergia rotunda; assembly: GCA_024364735.1. Lineage (NCBI taxonomy): Eukaryota > Viridiplantae > Streptophyta > Magnoliopsida > Zingiberales > Zingiberaceae > Boesenbergia > Boesenbergia rotunda. The sequence continues at coordinate 61,092 of JAGFNQ010009198.1, read as the reverse complement.
TTTTAACTGACTGTAAGACTGATATATCATTTCCTATAAGTAATATGTCATCGACATATAACACTAGGAATACGACTGCACTCCCACTAACCTTCTTGTACACACAAGGTTCGTCAGGATTTTGTGAGAAATCAAACTCTTTGATTGTCTCATCAAAACGGATGTTCCAGCTCCTGGATGCTTGCTTTAATCCATATATGGATCGTCGAAGCTTGCATACTTTGGTTTTATTAACCGATGTGAAACCTTCAGGTTGTACCATGTATACATCCTCAAGCAGGTTTCCATTAAGAAAAGTTATTTTTACATCCATTTGCCATATCTCATAATCATAATGAGCTGCTATGGCCAGGAGCATCCGAATGGATTTAAGCATAGCTATTGGCGAATAGGTTTCGTCATAATCAATTCCTTGTTTCTGACGATATCCTTTTGCCACTAAGTTAGCCTTAAAGGTAACAACATTACCTTCCATGTCGGTTTTCTTCTTGAAACCCCACTTTCACCCTATGGGCTTAATCCCTTCAGGTGGGTTAACCAAGTCCCATACTTGATTTTAGTACATGGAATCCATTTCCGACTTCGTGGCTTCAAGCTACTTATCCCTTTCTGAATTTTTCAGAACATCTTCATAACTGATAGGTTCGTCATTGTTAATGAGTAACACGTCGTTCGATTCACTTATGAGAAATCCGTATCTCTTTGGAATATTGCGTGTCCTATCAGACCTACGAAGAAGTGGTGTCGTTTTAGGTTCAACTGATAGCTCATCATTATGAGTTATTGGTTGTGGATCTAGACTAGGTGTCTCTGTAATGTCTATTGGAGTTTCTTGAACATCTTCAAGTTCAATGCTACTCCTACTGTTTTCTTGTAAAAGAAATTCTTTTTCTAGAAATACATCATGCCTTGAAGCAAACACCTTTTGTTCTGAGGGATGATAGAATTGGTAACCCTTCGTTTCCTTAGGATATCCAAAAAATAGACATTTATCAGACTTAGCATCCAATTTGTCTAATACAGTCCGCTTTACATAAGCAGGACAACCCCATATCTTTAGGTGAGATAAATGAGGTTTCTTACTATTCCACGTCTCATATGGAGTAGTAGAGACTACCTTGGTCGGGACTCTGTTTAGCAAGTAAACAGTTGTCTTGAGCGCATAGCCCCAAAAGGATTTTGGAAGGTTACATGATTCATCATAAATCTAACCATGTCCATCAAGGTTCGGTTACGCCTCTCAGATACACCATTATGCTGTGGTGTATATGGCGGAGTCCATTGAGACAATATCCCATTGTCCCTAAGATAATCTTGAAACTCTTGACTTAAGTATTCACAACCCCGATCGGATCGAAGTATCTTAATAATTTTGCCAAGCTGTTTCTCTACTTCACTTCTGAACTCTTTGAATTTCTCAAAAGCTTCAGATTTGTGTTTCATTAAGAACACATATCCGAATCGTGAGTGATCATCGATAAAGGTAATGAAGTAGCTATAGCCTCCTTGTGCAAGAGTTGACATTGGTCCACATACATCAGTATGTATTAGACCAAGCAATTCTCCCACTGGTTTACCTTTTTCGGAAAAGGGTAATTTGGTCATCTTGCCTTTTAAGCATGATTCGCATGTATCAAATGAACGAGGTTCAAATGATTCCAGAATTCCACATCGGTGTAATTTGGTCATGCGTTTCTTGCTTACATGACCAAGACGACAATGCCACGTATAGGAATCTATTTGATTATTTATTCGAGCACATTTGTTGCTAACTTCGATATTGAAAATGTCACCGGATAAATCTAACATGTAGATACCATTGCATAAAGTTTCGGTCCCATAAAGAACACCATTTAAAGTTATGTAACAGTAATTGTTACTAAAAGTTAAATGGTAACCCTTTTCATTCAAGCATGAAATAGATACAATGTTCTTTATTAACGAAGGAACAAAATAACAATTATTCAATTCTAAGACAAGTCCAGTAGGGAGCTTTAGCAAATATGTTCCGATGGCAACAGCAGCAATCTTTGCTCCAATTCCAACTCGCAAATTCGCTTCTCCCTTGACGAGTCTTCTTCTATTCCTTAGCCCGTGTATGTCATTACATATATGTGAGCTACACCCAGTATCAAGTACCCAGGTGTACGAGGAAATAGAGTGACATTCAATAACGAAGATGCCTGAAGAGGATGGGGCATCGGATGCCTTCTTCTTCAAGGACTCAAGATAAACTTTGCAGTTTCTTCGCCAGTGGCCCTCCTTGCCGCAGTGATGGCAAGTGCCTTTTGGTGCCTTTTCAATCCTTTTGGCCTTAGATAACTTATTGGTGTCGAAAATGGAACGCAAATTTAGAGAAGACATGATCAGGTGATTATCCTAGAAATACAAATTGAGGTTATGTGATGAGAATGATAAAGAATGCATCAATATACATTAATTAAATCCTATTTATTTTTCGAATTGAATAACCCTTTTTATCAATTCGGGAGATCGTAGGAACATCTCCAAATAGGTTGATATCCAACCATAGATAAGAACAACCATGGCTGGAGTCCATCAAGTTATTCTTAGCTATGAAGGTAGGTAATTATACCGATTACATATTACACATATGTAACTATCACATTATGCTATCAACTAATTGAATGTTTGCATATATCATTGGGTTGTTAACTCATTAACAAGTATGCAACAATATACATAGCACCCAACTGCACCTCTCTTTACATCGACCTTGGCTGTGGCACAACAAATCGATGCTCTAAGCTTAAGGCTGACTCATTAATCAAGAAATAGTTTTAATATGGTTGGAGCTCATTTAACCATTTAGTCATGCTTGGATGTGTCCAACAACCAAAACTAAGGATTGACCTCTGACTCCAACTATATTAATCATAAACTAATTCCATGGTTTGAACATGTTGAGGTTCAAGCCGGGCATGGATGTGTCCATCAAACCAAACGAGAAACAAAACTCTGGTTCTAACCATATTAATGGAAGGTGTTGGCCTTAATATTTTGTAAGGGGTTTTGGGTCTCTTCTTTTTCTTTTAAGCACATTCATGACATATAATTATGTCATGTACTAACGATTTTTTTAATAAAGTATGTATGTGACTTAATTTATCAAGTCTCATTAATTGAATTAGCAACCGGATTTCCTAATTTCATACTTTATTCAAGGAATTATTTTGGGAAACAATTTCCTAAATTATCATAATTAATTTCGAAAATAATATGTTTAAGACTTTGATTTCTCTAAATCAAATCTTATTAAATTAAGAGATAGATTCCCTTAATTCAACCACATATTATTTTCATGAAAATCTTATTTAAGGAAATATACTCTATAGGAAACAATTTTCATAATTAATTTTGAAGACAATAATATGTAAGAGCATCACCTCATAAATCAAATAAGGAAATTATCGTTTGAGAATCACCTTAAAATTTACAAGATTTGATCACATATTTTATTTATGGAAAATTAATATCAATAACATAATTTGGACGGCTCCCCGAGGCTCAATCCAAAATAAGAATTTATTGATAATATAATTTGGACGACTCCCCGAGGCTCAATCCAAATTAAACATTTGACAGTTTAAATTCAATTTAGGAAATTTAATTATAACAACTAACTTTAAATTGGCTAGCTCCCGAGGCTCAATCCAAAATAAAGAATTTTATAAATTATTTAATTTCCAATTATGAATTTAAATGTCAATTAATATTCCCATAATTTGTCTAGACTTTCTTGAAAAAAAGTGCCCAAAATTGCGAGCTTTCCATAAATGGAAAGTTTCTAAAAATAAAAGGTTTTTAGAATAATTGTAAGTTTCTGGTTTAAAGAAAACTTACGTATTTCACAATTATCATAAAATTTCAGAAACAGGGATATTTCAAAAGTTTATGAAATTTCATGATGATTTCCAAACTTTGAAATTCCTAATTCGAAAATTTACCATAATTGGAAAGTTTCCATAATTGGAAAATTTTTCAAAATTGATATCATGACAAAGTTTTCCGCAAAACAATTATATAATTATGTCGAACACTAACCGGCTCTGATACCACTATTAGGTCTGGGTGCATGTTGACATGGATGCGGATTCGTAATTTTAAAATTAATTACGTGCAGCGGAAGGTTTAGCATAAATAATTTCTCAAATTATTTAACCACACATCTAAGCATGCAACTTTATCTTGTGTAGACATGATCGTATATTTAAAATTTTGCAGAAACGTAAACTAATTTACGTATTACCTCGCGTAACTCGAAGGAAGGGACGAGATCCAACCGTAAGCGTCCCTCGGAAGCTCCGCCTCTATTCGCGTCCACGCCGAGTATCTTCGGGATGACTTCGCAAAGCCACGAGTTTCGTGTTCTTGAGAACTACTAGACTCTCCGAGAACGCGACAAGAAAAACCAAGAGAGAAGTAATCACATCGGAAAAACTCACCACCAATGTTGGCCGGAATCACAATTTCGGCGAGAAGGAGGAAGATGACTTGCGCCCAATCCCAAGGTGATGATGGCTGGAGAGGAAGATCGTCCCAACGGAAGAACTTCGTCGCCTCGGTGCTTCTCCTTGTGCTCAATGCCAGAAGAAGGGAGAAGAGCCTTGTGGACGGCCAAGAGGAAGAAGGGAAGAGAGCCTAGGCAAGAATACTTCGATTGATTTCCAAGCCTTGCCTTGGGTCCTTTATATAGTAGCCTCTCAACCGCCAAGTCTCTTTTTTCTTATGGAATAAATTTTCTATGACTTATTCCATCATGCCAAGTTTTATCATATTTTAATTCATGATAAAAACCGACCAAGTCTCCTTTTTTCTTATGGAATAAATTTTCTTATCATGGTAAATCAATCCATGATTGATTTTATAAAATAAAATAAACCAATCCATGGTTCATTTTAATTTCCATGAAAAATAAACCAAACCTTGGTTTATTATATAAAAATTTATATCATCCATAATTTTATAAAACAAACCTCACAATAGGTTTATTTTATAAATTGAACCAAAAACATGGTTCTCTCCCTTTGTTGTGGCCGGCCAAGCAAAGAGGGTGGAGACCCTCTTTGGCCGGCCCATCCAAGCCACGCCCCAATGAATTAAACTCATTTAATTCATCTATTAAGTCTTCAAAAGACTTAGCCATTTTACGCTTCCGATGCGTCTCTAAAAAATTCAGATTCGACTTATCGTTTGGCTCAACTAAACCTAATCTCTCTTGATTGAAAATCCAATTTTCAACTCATTTTAAATCCCTCGGATTACTCACAGTGCTTTCGATTTATGTTGGTCGTCTATAATTAACCAATTATAGAACGATCATGAGTGGCGCCTAGTAGTACATCATGATCCCCAATTAATTGAAAGATCAACGGTTGACCTCAGAAACTATTCTGAAACCCTTCAGCAGCTATAATGAATCGTGCCTCATTCCCTTCACCATCTTATACCCACTTGGTTCAGGACATGGTCTATGTGTGTCAGTCCCCACTAGGCTGACTACGTCGCACTAGCCCAAGTAACGTTTTCTCGTCCTACAGATTCTAATTACACTCATGCATTTAAGAGATTCATATTCTGAACATGTCATGCTCTGGCCAGAGGCTTCGAGTAACAATCTGACGATAGGCCTTGGGTATACATCTCCTCACAAGGAGTGGTGAATCCTTTGTAGGTTGTTCAAACATCTTCGGGCACTTCGACTTATACCCAATCACCTGGGTCCACACCTCCTTGGTGATGCTTGCTTAAGATGTCAAAGTATAAGTCTCCATGACCAAGATGACTTGAACACCGCAAGTCAAAGGAACATCGCACTTAAGCTGCAGTAAGAACTTCATTGACATATCTATATATAGACTACCATATGAAGTTGTACAACCAGTCACTCCAATGAACTAGTTCCCTTAACTAGCATTCATGTTTATCTCCGGACATCCCAATGTCACCAGCCAGTGAGAATCAGCTGATTAGAGAATAACCCATGCTAGTCTCAACAGAATTGATAGTGTCCGTATTTATCAATTCATCGACTAGGGACAATGTCAATACTTCACAATTACACATGTAGAGATAATCACTAGTTGTGAATTCATCACAAATTCTCTCATGCTGTGAATTATATTGCGGACATTCAGTAAATGAGTTTAAGATTTCAATCAAATACATAAACATGTATACTCAAATAGTAAATATTCATTTATTAAAATAAATGATTACAATCATAAGGCGATTGCCTTAGGACACTTTTCTCATATCACTATCATATACACATAACCACTACTAAGACTGTATGAAGCAAAAAGGGAGGTAACCTCAAAGATATGCAACAGATATCAAATACAGGTATACTAAGGCAGATATAGCATATAACTTACTGTTATCTATAACAAACCATGCATAAGAATATGATAATATCTAAAAGATAAGTCAAGGGTACCCGCCTCCAAATAGAAGAATCCAAATGCGAAGAGAACCACCCGCCAATTTTAGCAATAAAAATCCAAATCAAGTCCCTGTATCAAGGACAGATTTAATTAGCAATTACAAAAATAGTAACTAGCTAATTAAGCCCTAATTCGTTCTAGGGTTAACCTAATCTGTCCCTTCCATTTGATTACCTTTACTTAAATAGAAGGTTCGTAATTACCCCCGATTAGATTCCAATTAGGTTTTGAAATTTGAATTTATCAAGTTAACTCATTAGGTTTAAAATTCACATTAAACCAAACCCGTAAGTTAATCAATAGCTCTCCCAATCCAGAATCAAGCTCAATTTAGCCTACTAATCAGCATTCATAAAAACTCAGATCAAACCTCAAAACTCACGGCAGGAACCAGAGAAGGAATTTATCTACCCCCTATCTCAGAATTAAATTTGAACAAAAATCCCCATTAATTAATCAGAACAGAACATCTCACACAAACCAAATTGGAAGCAATTCTCCACATCAACTTCGGAATTCAACACAAAACAACCATCTCAATTCCATACCTCAATTCCCAGGCGATCCAAAGACAAATAGCAGAATGTTCTATCCAAAATTGTGCTCCAAATGGATCTGTGTTCAAGAATTCAAGGTAAACAAGAATCCCTAAATCCACAAGATTCAATCTTAAAATTGAAACAAACCGTGATCTAACCCGAGAAATCAGGGGGACAACCCGAGAACAGAAGCAAGATCAAACACACCCATCTCACCTTCTCGTGACCCTGTTAGTGGCGAGATCGCCGTCCTCTCGGAAGGAAAACGATGAACCGCTGAATCGTCCGCTGGCCTTGCGTTTTGCTTCCCGGAAAGGAGCTCGAGAAGATGAGAAGAGGGATGGTCAGCGTGGCTTATGCTGCGGCTAGGGCACGCGAGATGAAAAGGGAGGAAGGAGAGCCGACACTTGGCTGCGACTGGGTTCACGAGAAGAAAAAGTGAGGAAGGATCGAGTGGCTGCAGCTAGGGCACGCACGAAGGGGAGGAAGAAGAACGTTGCTTCGACGGTGGCTAGGGCAGGCGTCAGGTGGCTGCTGCCTTCGCGACCCAGGCCGAGGACATAATATAAGAGGGGGGTCTTTTTGCAGAAAAGCCCCTCATTCTTTTCCATTTCACACTAAACCCTTAGGGTAGGGATTTTTAACCATTAAACCCTCTTATTAATTATAATCCACCACAATTTAAGCTTTAGGGTGAGATTATTTACACTCGTAATTAAAGAGTTTACCCGTAAACCTTTTACCCTAGTCCGATAACCCTAAATCCTCCAATATATTTTCCAAAAATTTTATTTTACTGGTTTTGAGTTTGCCGTATTTTATATTCTCCCCCTTAATAAAAATTTGGTCCCCAAATTTTGTTAATCACCCACAGCAGATACTAACAACATATAGATAGCATAATGCTGAATGAAATCTAACCATGCTTCACCAAGTTTGGGAAATAAATAGCTCAAATAAGTATTACAGGGGTCTCCCCGAACCTCTGTTTGATAACCCGTATCTCTACCACCAGTAGGAACACTCCTAGAACTCCATGATCAAATCCTAAGTACTCTATGGATACTACCCAAGTATATCCAAAATAAGTACGAAGAGAACTATCAATATCTATCACTAATTTAGCTGAAAATGCGTATATGAATCTCATACCGCGATAGGTTGACCCGTCGATCCGCGGTGTCTCCTCTCTGGTACCAGCAGAAACTCGACCCATCTCTAGAGGTGGTGGTGGTAGTGTCTAATACTGCTGAGACGAAACCTGAAACTGAGGCTGAGGCTGCGGAACTAACCCTCCAACAAGGTGCTGAGGCTGTGAAGCGGACCCTCCATCAGGGTACTGAGGTGGATACGTCATAGACAGATAAGCTGGGTAAGTCTGATGCTGAGGTCCTGAAGCTGAACTCAGAGATAAAGCTAGGGTGTAGCTGGCCTCATATCCCGGCATAAAATAGGCACGTGCTGGAGAGGTGAACGGTGGCTGACGGAAAGAAGACTGTGTCCGGTGCCCTCCCCTCTGAGATCTTGACTGTCCAGAATGTCCACTCTGACTAGCAGCTCCAGTCTACTCGTTTTGTGCCTTCAGTGCACAGTCTCAGCTCAGGTGTCCTGGACGCTTGCAATAGTAGCAAACCGAATGCTCCAATGGACAATCTGCCTTAATATGCTCTTGAGATCCACATTGTACACACTGTGATCCAACAGTAGACTTCTCCCGATTCTACGGAGGAGACCAGAACGATCCTGCTGAAGAACGACCTGACTTCTGCGGTCTGGATGATGCATCAAAGATGCGCTGGCTGTCGCGCAACTGCCCAGTGGTCTACGGCTACCGAGTCTGAACTGAGTCATGTATAACCTGCTTACCCTTTTTCTTATCTCCAAAGAGTCTATGCTGGGTCATCTCGATAACAAGAGCTCGCTCTAACTCCTCTCGGTAGGATGTAGCAACAAATCCTGACATACGAACCTGAATGTACGCGGCTAAGCCTTGGTGAAACTGCGTTATCCTCTCTATGTCATCGGCAACCATATGAGGATAGTACTCTGCTAGGCGGTTAAACTCCGCCTCATACTCTAATACAGATCGATCTCCCTGCTGGTGGTTCAGAAACTCCTGTCGCCTTGCCATACGAAATGCCGCTGGAAGGTACCTCGCCACAAATGCCTCTCTGAAGGTGTCCCATGTGATGTACTGCTCATCGATGATAGTCTGCTGCGTAGTCCACCAAGTATACGCCTGATCTCGCAGATGATAAATGGCCAGCTCGGCCTTCTCCCAATTCGAGCATGTAACATATCGGAAGGTGCTCTCTAATGTCCTGATCCAAGCTCGGGCCACGGCCAGATCCGGTCCTCCATGGAATAACGTGAACCGACCCTTTACGGACTCAGCTAGCATCGGAATCCGGGCTCGGTCCATAACGCCACCTATAGATGCAGGTACCACAGGGGGCACAGTAGGGTATACCGGAGCAGGGACCATGGATGGAGCCGTCGGCAGGATCGGGATGGCCACTGCGGGTGGTACCGTAGGTACTGCAAGAAATCTAGGGGCAGCTACTACAGGTGAGACTGAAGGGAGTACTGGGGCCTGCATCATAGTCGGAGCAGTGGGATATGCTAAAGTAGTCAAAATCGGAGGAGCAGCAGAATATATCGGAGCAGGCATCCTAGGTGGAACTGTAAAGTAGGATGGAGCCAGTGCTGCTGGTGGAACTGCAGAATAAGGTGGAACCGGTACTGCTGATGGAACAGTAGGATAAGGTGGGACCGGTACTACTGATGGAATAGTAGGATAAATCGGAGCATGTATAGGCGTCTCTGATGGAATAGTGGGGATAACCTGAACAGGTACCACCGAGGTAACTACCGGATGCGTCGGAGCAGTCACCATAGAAGAAATCGTAAGATATGTCGGAACAGGAGTCTCCGACGGAACAGAGGGGAAAATCGAAACAGATCCCACTGGTACTGGATCTGCCGGAGGGGGTACTGCTGCTGACCCGGTGACTAATACCGGAGCGGATACAACAGGAGGAATAGTAGGGGCTACTGCTGGAAATGGAGGAGGGACCCTCTAAGTCTGGGAATCCTGGCCCCTTGGAATATCCTGCAGAGTCTGACTATGACTAACAGACTCTGCTTCAGTGGGTCTCTCAGGTGACTCTGCAGCCTGAGACTCTAAAGTCCTCTTATGTGGTTGTCCCGGACCACGTCTCGGCGCAGGAACATATGCACCCTGAGTTATACCTGTTGAATTATTACAAAATATTACAAACAAGATCAAATGGTTAACTTAACCAATTTACCTATTTGCCACCTGGAGTGGTCCTGCCGCTGCCCAGTCCCAAAGTGCAATCACGTCGAGAAAACTACACCGAACAAATCCGAAAAGACTCGTAAAAACAAGTAGGCATCGCAAACCTACGCTCTGATACCAAAATAAATTGGTATCAGATAAACACCGTAAATCCACAAGTCCTCAAGGTATCCGACAACTTGGCTCTGATACCAAAAATAAATTATCACGCCCCAATACCTAGGAGCCGTTGATCCAATAGAAAATCGGACAGCACCTCCCCTGTCCGGCGGACAATTTACACATACATACCACAAATATAACCATATCACGTAGTTTAAATGGGCCTTAGGCCTCATATCCAAACAGAACAACATATATATGACAATATACACATAAAACCAAAACACGAACTTACCTGAGCTACCAGGGGGCAGGAACGCAGCAAAAAACCACACACATAGTCCAACATAGGACTCAAAAGTACAATCCCATAAGAAAAGTCACATACTAAGTCCCCGAAAATCCAATGTAACGAAATAAAACATAACATCGTCCAAAAACAAAAAGTAACTCATAAAAACCAAATCAGGTGTAGTAGCAAGCACGGGACTGGCGACTCGGACCCTCCTGGCAGATATCAACCTGAAATCAGGAAAATATGGCAATGGTGTGAGTCCAAATAAACTCAGTGGATACCCAAATAGATATGCATAGGACGTTATACTAAGAGTAAGAGTCTATGCTGATACAATCTCATATGAATAATAGACAAGGGTATATGCTAAAGACACTGAATAAAGGTACATACCAAAATCCATCTATCCTACAGAGGGTGAAATAAATCCCTATGAAACAAGTATAACATATAATCTAAGATAAACCCGGGAAGTGAGGGATCACCTAAGTGAGCCATTATCAATCGTGCCATGCTCATGGGGGCAGAGATAGACTATCTTAAAAAGGGAAAGAAAGGCCTAATTTTTCTTTCTTTCTTATTGTTGGTGCAAATCATTCTCTTTTGTTTATTTCCTTTTGATGTGTGACAAAGGGGGAGAGAGGGCTTAAGTTAGATTTTTTCGATTTCTCCCATATGTTAAACCTAGAACCAGAAGACCTAATCTAACTTAAGATATTGTCAAACATCAAAAAGGGGGAGATTGTTGGTGCAAAATGCATCAGTGATGAACAATCATCCACTAAGGTTTCGATGTTTAACAATATATTAATGTTAGATCATATATTAAGGGTAGTCAAAGTGATCAAGGGTTAAACCAAATAGGAACTTATGTTTGGTAGGGTAAATCCATGTTTCATCAGTTTGACAAAGGGTTAGCCAAACAGGATCTGATGTTGGCAATGTGAACAGAACCTAGGGCTGGTCACTTTGACCAAGGGATTAAACCACACTGGACTTGAGGTGTGAAATTATATTTACCTAAAGATTGGAGGAAGTCTAGTCAGGATTATGATGACTAGAAAAGAAGTGATTTTGGTGAAAGAAACATTGGTGAGTGAAGTCGGGTCCTAGCAAGGGAAGCTAGGTGGAAGAAATCCTAGTGAGTGAAGCTAGGTGAACTAAATCATGGTGAGTGAAGTTGGGTCCTAGTGAGTGAAGCTAGGTGGACTAAGTCCTGATGAATGAAGCTGGGCACGAAGTCTTGGTACGGGGGACTGAGCACTAAGTCCTGGTCGAGGATCGGGCAACTGAGTCTTTGCCGAGTGAGGATGGCGGACAAAAGTAGAGACGGGTCAAGGTCAGACGTCTCAAGATCCGAGTTCTCGGAGGTCGAGAAAAAGTCTAGCCGGAGGTCCCAGTTGGCAAAAGCTATAGTCGAGCAGGAATCGCGAACAAAAGTAGAGACGGGTCGGATGTCTCGAGATTCGAGTCCTCAGAGCTAAGCAAAAGTCCAACCAGAGGTTCTGGTTGGTAAGGACAACTTCTCAAGTCTGGAGTAGGTGAGGACGCGTTCCCCGGGAATGGGAACATTAGGCATCAGTTCGACCTAGGGTTTTAGGTCAAATCCAAAGTCAGAACAAATCTTTAAGGCTAAGATTACCTGTATATTTGTCTTGTGTTTGTTGTCTTGTAGGTACCAGGAGTTGGAGGCAAGATAGGAAAGCAAACGCAGGAGAAAACGCACCTGGGAAGACCTTCCTAGGCGCCTGACTTGATTCAGGCGCCCAAGACTGGTTGGGCGCCCCAGTTAGGACAGCCCCATCCGAGGCTCCTGGCAAGCCAGGCACTTGTGGCATCCCAGGCTCCTGGGATGGTCCCAGTGTTGGATAGCTTGGCGGGATTCCTAAGTGAATACATGGTCATCCATGAGAGACCTCTCAATGTCCACGGATTAAAAATTTTAATCCGAATGGAGACCTATCTCCCAAACGACCGTCTCGTCGCCGTAGTAATTGATTCGAGTTACAACTTCGCCAAACTTGATGATCAAGCCTTGTAACTCGCCTAACCAACTAGTCGGGGAAAAGACAACGAGTGGATCGCCGGTTTTTGTGTTTATTATCGGGGTCAAGATAATTAATCATGACAATTAATTAACAAATAATTAATAATAAGATTAATTATCAATACCACATAAAATGATAGAAATCAAAGAGCCGTAAGAGAAGGTTATACCTCTCGTCACCTCGCGATCTTCTATTATATGACCCTCCCCTCTTGGATGTCGTGTGGGCGACGATCTACCAAGAACTGAAGTCACCAAGACCACCTTTCTATTGGATCGGGTTGGACCGGCTAGAGGGGGGTGAATAGATGGAAAAAAATATAAAAGTGGAGGCACCCGTTTTAAAAAAAAAACTTGGTCACAACTAAGAACGTTGCTTCCAAGGTGGTGGACGCTCAATAAAAATCTCCTTGTGGCGGAGAAGCTTACAAAAATAGCACGCTAGGATTTTAGAGATTTTACAAGAATGAATTGATTGAATAATCTCTAAAGGAAAAACTCTAAGCCTATTTATAGCCAAACAGAATAAATCTGGATTGTTGATTGTTGATGAATTTTCTCTTGGTCGTTGATCCATGGATGTAATCTGGATGGCTGATCTTGGATAGGATTAAACTGCATCCATTGGATTTGATTAAAGGATAAGGTTATCCTTTAAGAGATAAAGTTTATTTAAAACTTTATCTTCTACTCGCAACAGCTAAATGACTTTATCTTTTGCTCGTAACAACTTTAATCATATCGCCTGTTTATCCCAATTAGTAAGTATGGAGATATATGCCTATGAGGGTTGAGGTTCGAAGCTTCACAGCAACAAATAAATCTTTTTTTTTTCAGGTGCCTTGTTTGACTTGGTCAAACTGACCAGTCTTTTGGTTCTTTGTCTTCTGGGTGATTTCAGGCCAACGAAGTTAGACTCACCCGAACTCGACTCCGACCTTTCACCCCTCGAGCGTCCTTCCACCCGGCTTCTCGTCCCTCGGACACCGCGCGCGACCTTCCCGTTCCACCGGCATACTCTTTCGTAGCTTCCACGTCTCTCGGATTCTACCGAGCCTGTCGGTTCACATCCCCACACAATCCTTCTCGTCTACTACGTCATACACTCGACTTCCTCCATACCTAAGCTGCTGCACACTTAGCAGAGGGATTAAACACACCAGGACCTAACTTAAATCGGTTGATCACATCAAAACCAACTAGGGGTACTTACACTTTCTTCCCTCTTATGCTTGCACCAACCACAAGAAGAAGTATCTCCTTGTTTGCACAACCCTAGCCATTCTTCATGGTGTTGCATGCCTAACAAAGGTGAGAGAAATCTCCATTCTTGCTTGACCTAGCCAACACCTCCTTCTCCTCCACATATCGCCGCCGGCCATGGAGAAGAGATCTCCAATTGCTGCCACCGGCCATGAAGGGAATCTCCTCCATGATCCGTTGTCGGCCATGGAGAAAAAGGATCTCCATGCTGTGCCACCGGCCGAGGAGAATCACCCACCTAGATGCTGTCGTCCATGGAGAAGAAGGATTTGCTTGCTATCTCCGGCCATGGAGATGAAGATCTCCAAGCTCCGTCGTCGACCAAGTAAAGAATCTTATCCCCTTGCTTCCATCATCCATGGAGAAGAGATCTCCAATGAACTACCGACTGCCAAGGAGAAGAAGCTTCATCTCTATCTTGCTGTCGCCGGACATGGAGAAGGAGGACTTTGCTTGCTGCCGCCGTCCATGGAGACGAAGAACTCCAATCTCCACTGACGACCAAGCAAAGCATCTTCTCCCAATGCTTCTGCCGGCCATGGAGAAGAGATCTCCAATGATCTGTCGGCTTCCAAGGAGAAGAAGTTCATCTCCATCTTGCTGTCGCTAAACATGGAGAAGGAGGACTTTGCTTGCTGCCGCCGGCCATGGAGATGAAGATCTCCAATCTCCACCATCGACCAAGCAAAGCATCTTCACCCTTGCTTCTGCCGGCCATGGAGAAGAGATCTCCAATGATCTGCCGGTTGCCAAGGAGAAGAAGTTCATCTCCATCTTGCTGTCGTTGGACATGGAGAAGGAGGACTTTGCTTGCTGCCGCTGGGCATGGAGATGAAGATCTCCAATCATGGCCACCGACCAAGCAAAGCATCTTCTCCCCTTGCTTCTGTCGCCATGGAGAAGAGATCTCCAATGATTTGCCGGCTGCCAAGGAGAAGAAGTTCCATCTCCATCTCATGCTGGCCCCCATGCCCTAGGAGAGAGAAAAAGAAAGGAAAGAAAAATAAGAGTTCATACTACGGTCCCTGGTTTCATGACTCCATGGGGTATTTATAGGGCTTCAATAGGGACCTTGAGGAGTTGGGTCTTGGCCTGCTAATGGATCCAAACCCGATCCATTAATGAAGAACCATTCCACTAAAGGTTCTCCATTGAATTACCTCACCAACTCCCATATTTACATATGGGCTCTACCTATTATGAGTACAATTTCTCACCGTGTTTAAGATATTGAATGCTCGTTGATTAATTTAAATTACTGACAATTTTAATTAATCAACCTCTAACTCCTTGGTTAGTACCACTCATCCTTATCATCATTTTGGATCAAGTCCACCTGCAGGATTTAACATGATGAGCCTTATGAGCTCATCAAGGGGGCATCATCATCCCGACTCACTAGGAGATGGATTCCGTCTATAATCAATGACACAAAAAATAAATAATATTATTTCCCAATTTACTGGGCCTATCGATTTAGCAGAATAAATCGCGCCCATTGGTAAATCAAAAAATAACTACTAAGTACATCTACCCGTTATTATATCGGGATTCAGAGCATGTACTCCATAAAAAATCGAGGTTTGATGCAATTATAAAGTCAATATAAATTGAATCACCTCTATGTCGATCCTGCTTAATGCACATAATGTGCACTAGTTGTTGGTGCAGAAAGCACCCAAGTCGAACCTGTGTTTTGATAATGGCAAAAGGGTTCAAAAGTTAAGGTATAATGTTTATCTAATATGTTACTCAAGTGTGCAGGAAAAGTCCTAGCGAAGGACTGCTAGGCACCTGGCGAAGGAATGCCAGGATTCAAAGCCCTAGGGAAGGACTGCAAGGCACCTGGCGAAGGAGTGCCAGGATACAAATCCCTAGTGAAGGACTGCTAGGCACATGGCGAAGGAATGCCAGGATACAAAGACCTAGCGAAGGACTGCTAGGCACCATGCGAAGGACGGCTTGGCACTAAAGACCTAGCGAAGGACAGCTAGGCACCTAGCGAAGGACTGCTGGGCAAAAGTCCAACCGGAGGAGCCGGCTGGCATCAGGTAAATTCTCTCGAGAGGAGTAGGTGAGAACGCATTCCCCGTCGAGGGAACAGTAGGCGTCGGTTCGACCTAGGGTTCCATTTGGGAGAGCCAAAGTCAGAACCAAGACAGCTAAGGCTGTATAAAACAAACATGTTATTGCTTTATGGTGTTTTGGACTAACCCTGGATGCAGGAACGAAGGAACGAGTGTCTGCAGCTCAGAGAACCTCAAAGGAGTGAGGCAGCAGCTGAGTAGGGCGCCCGGAGTGTCCCGGGCGCCCCCAAGGTGAACACAAAATAGATAAAGCAAAAGAAGTACTTCGGCAGCTTATGGGCGGGGCGCCCTGATATATTCCATTTTATTGATCATTTGAGTTGCTTAAATCCCTATTTGATCTATGTTTTTATTGCCAAAATTGTGAAATTGCCTAGGTTTTAGAACTTATTCATATTTTGGACTTAAATGTAAAATTACACATATTTGAGTTAATTGGCCACTAAATTCTTGATTTATTTTAGTAGGCATGAAAGGTTCCTGGACCTAGAGCATATTGGGTCAAACTCGAGTCGGAAGTGACCCGGATCAGATTATCAAGATCACGATTAAATCTGGGCCGTTCGATTCGAAAGCGGCTAGATCTGAGCCATCTGGGATGATCTGAAGCCATCCGAGCTAGGGCTAGGGTTGATCAAGCACCCTGATCAAGATCTGAAGGTTTCACCACAATCAGAGCTCAATCAACCGTTGGATCAAGCTTGGAGGGCTCTAGAGCGTCCAATCACAGATAGAGTTGATCTGGACCGTCCGTTGCATATCTGGAGGATCCGAGCTACCACGAGGCAGATCCTGACGCCAGATCATCATCAGAAAAGTTTGGCTCAAATCAGACCAAGATCAGCCGTTGGATTGAAGCAAATCAATCTGGGCCGTCCACTGTTTCCTATTTAATCAGAAAATTTCCGCAGCCCTTCCCCATCGCGTCTTCGCCTCTACAGTGTTCTCCCTCCGTGTGTTCTTCGTGTTCTTGAGCTTTTCTCTTCATCCGAAGGCGTGATCACTCGATTCTTGATTCAGAGCTGGTGCTAGGTCGTCGAGGAAGCCATCAGTGGAGTTTCCGGATCAGATTTGCTCAATATGCAGTGCTGTTGAGAGGTTTCCGCAGTTCTGTTACTTGGCATCTTTGGATCGGCTGTGATCGATTTCATTCCAACTGAGCTATCTAGAGGGGTTCCCTAGAGAGTTTAGATCATCATCCATTCATCTTCGCACACCAACACAGCCGAAATGAAGATTCCGAGTGGAAATTTCAGAAATGAAGCAATCTGAACGTGAATCAATCGCAGATGGCATTTTCTACACGATTTGCTGAGTTTGCGGGTCCGATGCTCTCCCTTGCTTGACAACCAAGGAGTACTTGCGCTGAAGAAGGAATCGAGGAGTAGTTTAGCCAGCTAATTTCAGTTTCGTAGCTGTAAATTTTGAATTCCTGCAGTGTTCTGTTATCGATGCTTATTTCTGCTACTTTAGTCTAAGTTTTGAATTGAGTTTATTTTCTATTGCGTGTAGTTCTTCAAGTTTGATAGTTAGGGAATGTGTGTAGTGGATAACTGCTTCAAATTCTAGTTCAATTTTGCTTAAATTGTTGCGTGCCAATCAAATGGTTGCGTGCCAAGTTTAGTTCTGTTTTCTTTTCTTCCTTTCAGTTCTGAACTTGCCGCAGATTCCTTGATCTTAGTTGTTAATCTCTGCTTTAGTATAGATAGATAGTGAGTTTAGTTACATTAGCATTTAATTGTAGTACTTTGCAAACCTATCTTCTTGCGTATCAGTTTGCTATTGTGAGCATAGTAATTTCTGCAAAAAATTTCAGATTCGTAAGTGTAGTTGTTTAATTTGTTTCAGCTGTAGTTTAGTTTAATCTTCAGTCTAATTAGTTAAGTTACTTGTTAGTGAGTAGTTACATTTAATTTCAGTTTGTTTCGTCTCTTACATTCTGTTTATCAAGTCCCTTGTTGCGTGCCACTCTTAGCTCTGAAATTCCTGCTGAATTCTGAAGTTGCCAGGGCTGTTTTCCAAATTGTCTCTGCAAATTCATTGGGTTAATTCCTGCCTTCGAGTCCTATATATGTTTGCTTAGTTGACAAAGAATTTGGTTGTGATTTTCTGCAATTCAGTCCATGTTTTAGCTTAGCAAGCATCACAATTCTGACTTCTTTACATTTCTGCACAAGTACTTGGAGTTTTCGGTTGTAGTCCAAGTGAGTTGTTTGATTTGAAAGTTTTTCATCCATTCCTGACAAGCTTTTCATTGAAAGTTTGTTTTTTCTCAAATTGCATTTGATTAGCTGCAATCCCGACTGTTAGAATCAGATTTTGGCACAAAATTTCAGCCCTTGGCACAAGAGTTTCATCTTGTGTGCCAAGTTGTTAGAACACTGATTTGCATCAGATTTTTATCAGTTTTTCTGGTGTAGGACAGCCATTGAAGCCTATTGATATCATCTTCAGAATTCTTGAGTTTCTTTGCATTGGTTTTCCTTCCAAAAATCATAACTAGTTTTAGTTAAAGTGCTTGTTCAAATTCGAAATCTCCCTTGCATTGATTTGTTGCAACCTTGTTTGTTTCTGAAAATCCTATCACTGTTTTTCCTTACTTCATTGCTTGGCATTTCTTTTGGTTTGTTGCAAACAGAAAACGATTTCCATAAAAAATTGGTAAGTGCTTAATTAGGTTTCCATTAGTTGAGTTTCCCCTTTAGTGCAAATTTCTTGCTTAGTTTATTAGCTAAGTTTTCTAATTTAGTCTCTTTCATTGCAACTACATTTTTCAATTAAAATCCAAAAACCAAATCACTTGTTTGAAACCCAAAAACGACACATCTCTACAAGTTTGAATCAAACTAGACAACTATCCCCGAGAAAAATACGACCTGTGGCCCTTATATTACATTTCCATATTTTTGATTGTAAAAGGGTTTCCAGCTTTCATTTATAAATTCTAAATTTGAGGCCCACATTCGTGACACATAGTTTGGGCTCGTCAAATTTTTGGCGCCGTTGCCGGGGAACTGTTAGTTGACTTGTTTGATTTTTGCTTGTGCACTTATTTCATATCATTCTTGACTTACTTTTGTGCTTATTGTTATATCTTTGGATTTGATTTTATCTGTTTATCTGTTTATCTACTTTTACTGCGATTTGTTCTGTTTTATGACCAGGTCTCTAGGTGCTGAATTAGAAGATTTCGATCCTGAGATTGAGAGGACCTTCAGAGTCAGGAGGAGCCAGGCCATTCTTTCTGAGACTACAGATATCCCTCCACTTCAGACTATCAGCACTCACTCAGGCATTGACATGGCAGACCACCAGAGAACCATGAAGGAGCTTGCAGCACCTGACGCTGCATTTCAGTACTCCAGCATAGCATATCCAGAGCTAGGGGGGAGTTTTGAGCTCAAATCGGGACTTATCAATTTGTTGCCAAAGTTTCAGGGTTTATCTGGGGAGGATCCAAACAGACACTTGCACGAGTTCCATGTGGTGTGCTCTACTATGAAGCCTCAGGGCGTTTCTGAAGAAGACATTAAGTTAAGAGCATTTCCTTTTACTTTGACTGGGGCTGCTAAGGATTGGTTGTATTATTTGCCCACTGGACATGTTGCTAGTTGGATTGAAATGAAGAGAGCATTTTTAGAGAAGTTTTTTCCAGCATCAAGGACCGCCATTATCAGAAAAAGTATTTGTGGCATTCAACAAGTGGTTGGAGAGTCCCTTTATGATTACTGGGAGAGGTTCAAGAAGTTATGCTCTAGCTGTCCTCAACATCAAATTAGTGAGCAACTTCTTGTGCAATACTTTTATGAAGGTTTATTACCTATGGATAGGAGCATGATTGATGCAGCGGCAGGGGGAGCCTTAGTAAATAAAACTCCGGAGCAAGCTAGAGTACTCATTTCTAACATGGCGGAGAATACTCAACAATTTGGGAGTATAGCACTCACTACAAGAGGGGTTCATGAAGCTCAAGTGTCGCCTAATGAACAAAAAGAAAGCAAAAGTTCCTTGTTGGAGAACCAATTGACGGAGTTGGCATCTTTAGTGAAGCAAATGACAGCGAACAATGTGAACCAAGCCTCAAATTCAACAACAACTTCATTTCCAAATCAAGTTACAAGAGTATGTAGCATTTGTTCAAGCCAAGAACATAATTCGGACCATTGTCCAAATCTCCAACAAGATGAATCGGTTGCGGCCTTGGCTAGAGCTCCATTCCAACGAAGAAATGACCCCTACTCATCTACATACAATCCGGGTTGGAGGGACCACCCAAATTTGAAGTATGGTAACTCTTTTTACCAACAACCGCCTTCCAATCATCAAACTCAGCAAAATCATCCCTCATTTCAGAGTTAACAGCAGCCACAGCATGTTTTCCAGCCACAAAATCAACATTTTCAGCAGCCACAGCAACCTACACAGCCTTCCCAGCAGTTTCAGGATACATTCCAGCAACAATTCCAAGCATTTGATCCTCAATTCCAGCAACCCTATCAAGGGCAGCAAGGCTTTCAGTCATTTCCAGTTTTCCAAGCTCAAATCAACAAATTTTCAGCCATCACAACCCATGAATTCAGAATTTTCAGCCCTACGGTCAAGGTTTCAAAATAGAGTTTTCAGCCCTCACCACCTAATTTTCCACCTCAAAATCAGAATTTCAAGGTCACAATGCCCAGCAATGTTTCCAAGCATATCAGCCATTTGATCAGCCCTCTATCAGCCCAAAATTCAAGTTTTCAACAAATCAGCTCAAATTCAGCCTTCTTCTTCATCCTTCAAGGTCACTCAAGAAGCTATTCTAACCAAGGAGGGTATGGGAGCTCAAGTGGAGGAAATGTACCCCAACAGAGGGTTGATGATATGTTTCAACAAATAATGCAACAACAACAAGCTTGGCAACAACAACAACAAGGTTGGCAACAAAAACATTGAGAGGCAAATAGGGCAATTGGCGAGTGGGATCAATCACAATCAAGCTCAAGGATCAAATCAACTTCCTTCCCAAACTGTTCCTAATCCCAAAGGGAATGTGAGTGCTATATATTTGAGGAGTGGGAAGGTCACCTCAAGTCCAAAGAGTCCAAGAGCAGAATTTTAGGAAACCGGACAGCTCTCCAATTCCGGCCCAAAACCACAATGAAATGAGTTCAAATTCAGCTGATTCCACCCCTAGCCCGTTCCCAACTCAGTCCTCGAGCAACCCTCCAAATTTGGTGGCAAACGAGAAGAAATCAGTGCCGAGACGCAAGGACAGCAGCCACTTCGCAGGGGACAGCAGCAGAATTCAGCCTCTCCACTCCGGCCAAAGTTGATGATTTAGGGTTCCGTTGCCTTTCCACAGGGAGAACTCCAACCAAAAGACAAGGGAGAAGGAGAAGCTAAGGAATTAATGAACTAGTGGAGCTTTTCAGCAAAGTGGAGATCAATTACCTTTGTTGACCATGATCAAAAGAATTCCAAAGTATGCTAAGTTTTTGAAGGACCTTTGTGTTAACAAACGGAAGCTTAAGGAAAATGAATTGGTCAGCATTGGGAAAAATGTTCTTCGCTTATCCATGCCCTACCTCAAAATGTGAAGACCCTGGGATGTTTACTGTTTCTTGTGAGATTGGGAGCACCATATTTCACGATGCTATGTTAGACTTAGGAGCTTCTATAAATGTGATGCCCAGGTCAGTCTTTCAGATGCTCGGCATAGGCCCTTTACAGCCCACTGGCGTGGTGATACAGCTAGCAGACAGGAGCCAGACACGCCCAGCAGGTATGATTGAAGATGTTTTGGTGAAGGTAAAGGAGCTGATATTTCCTGCTGATTTCTATATTTTGGATATGGAGGGAGATTATCTAGCGCACCGCTCTCCACTGATTCTAGGCAGACCATTTCTGAAGACGGCCATAACAAAGATTGATGTATATGCTGGTACACTTTCCATGGAGATTGGAGATACGGTTATTCAGTTTAGCCTTTTCGATGCTATGAAGCATCCGAGAGAGGATCACTCCATCAGGAGCATGGATATTATTGAGAAGGCTGAGAGAGTATTTACGGCTGAGACTGAGGAATTTTTAGAAGACATTTCAGATGCTTTTACAGCTGGAGAGATTATTCTAGGTGTAGGGGATTGCACAGAGCCCCAAGGATCACCTATTTCTGTTGAGATTGAAAGTGTAGGGGATTGCACTAAGCCCCAAGAATCACCCATTCCTACCTCACAGGACCATTCTCATCTTTTATTTTGTGATTATAATATTATTGAAGGTCCTGATTTTCTAATTTGGTTGTTGCAGGATAATGAGGACACATGTATGAAGAAAGTGTAGGGGATTGCACTAAGCCCAGGGACCACCACAAGATTCAGAGTATGAACCAGAAAGTGTAGGGACTTGCCTGGTGGAAGCAAGAACCCAAGGATCACTTGTACCAGTAGAGTGCTTGCTAGAACTGGAACCTGATATGGACCCTATCCTGGACCAGGAGGTAGCTATGGACACATCCATCATTGTGGAACCTCCAGGTATTTTTCAGCGAGATCAGGTAAGTATTTCTTTTATTTTTTTGGAAACATCAAAAGAGGTACCAAAAGTTGATTTTCTAGGCTGTGATACATTTCTTGATTTGTCATGTGTGGGAAATAATTGGGAAAATTTCATTGGAACATCCAAAATAGATTTCATTGATTATGATAAGTGTCTTGATGCATTTTGGGTAGATATTCATTGTAAAAAATTCTTTGAGATGCCTAAACTTGATTTTATTGGATGTGATTCATTTTTGGATAAATTGTATGCAAAAACTGATATTATTTTATTTCCTTCATACCCTGCACGCTCTAGAGGGGTAGTACATTGTTTTGCAGGGTCCAGGAGACATCTGGAGTGGGAGCTTTATCTGAACAGACTGAAACCTCCTGAAATGTGTCCCAAAAAGAATAAAGAGGGAGTAAATTTTACTTTAATTCAAAAAACTCTACCTCTTACATGGGTCTTGTATTTAAATAATCTTCGTCCACCTGAACAGGTTGCAGTTAAATCCAAGTGTGGGGGAGCGATGCACAGTGAAGTGGAACAAATGGAAGAAGCTCTTTCGCACACCCTGACTCCTCCACTACCACGGTGGAGGCTTTTTCTTGACAGACTCCGACCGCCAGAAATAAAAGGGAGTTTGATTTTTGTTGCTTTTTCCTTCATTGCATGTTTTCACTCTTAAAATGAGTTCTTGTTAATAAATAAGTGAGTAGAGTAACATGACATGAATAAATAGAGTCATTGTAAATATCATTTCTTATGCTTTTAGCAATTTTCCTTACATGAGTAGAAATAAATGTATCCCTCTAGATTTGCTTCATGTCATGTTAGAGTCTTTTGAAAATAAATTAAATTTGGTTGTCAAGACTTAGAATTTAGTTCATGGATGAAATCTTGGATGCTTGAGTACGATTTTGGCTTTAGACTCTTAATTGAAGATTTGAGATGGATTATTTTTACCTAGTGAGATTAGCCTTGTTTGTGACACACATGTTATTGAACTCTAGAACTTGCTTAGGTTCTTTTAAAACCGTATTTCGTTGATTGGATCACATTTATGAAGACTAATCCTATTGTTTCCATTATTTTTCCATGATTATACTTGATACATATTCTTCTTGAATTATCTTTCCTTGTTCTTAATCGTAACCCCATTTTTCTATGGATTTGTTTGCTTGGGTGTTTTTCTTGATGCGATTTTTCCCGAGACGGACAAAAAATTAAGTGTGGGGGAGTGATTGGTGAATTGGAAGAAGTTTTCATCAGATGCATTTCAACTCGGAAAAAAAAAAAGAATTCTCATGTGCCAAGTGAGTGAGTTTGGTGCCAAGAATGAGCAAGATGGTGCGTTTATGGAAAGCAATGGAAGAATCCGAAGAAATGGCACACCAATAAAGGATTTTTGCCAAGTGAAGAGATAGGAGTTCTTTGCCAAGGAAACATCTATGAAGCTATTTTTGGTCAGCAAGGTTTGAAGTTGAACTCATGGAAATAAAAAATTCTGTGTTTAATTCTGATTCGAAGGCTGATGAAATCTGAGAAGAAGCAGTGAAAATCTGAACACACTGCTGTTAAGTTTGAATTGAAGCTGAGCCAATCTGAGAGCTTGATACTGATGTGCCGAAGTGCTAGAATTTGGAGGCTGTTCAGAGGCTGAACAAAGCTGCACAAAAACAGAATGTGGAGGCTAATGAAGTTGGAAGTGAAGCTGAGATGTTTCCATTTTGAGTTGCTGGAATGATACAAACTGCTGTGCCAAAGGTGTTGATCAGTCCACTTGAAGCTCACGGAAGGCTGGGTCAAAGTTGTTTCTGATGAAGGTTGAAGCACAGTCAAAACATAACTGCACCCAAAAGAGAAAATGGAAGAGGAAAACAAAAGGAACAAGTGGCAAGTTTGTATCAATATGAAGCTGAAATGAATTCTGCATTGAAAGTAATGCAAAAATCTGAAGCAATGAAAAATCTGTGCCAAGAAATTTTTGTACCAACTTGAAATAGATTTGGATTTTCCAAGGCTGAAAAATTCTATTGTAGAGCTGGAATATATTTGTGTAGAAGCTGAACTACAGCTGAAGACAATTGGAATGAATCTGATTTGAGGCTATGCAATCTGATTCAATGAAGAAATTAGTGCCAAAATAGAAAATTTTTGTGCAGCTGTGAAGATCAGAAATTGTGGCAGAGAAACAATGAATTGCAGCTGTACAAATTGTGGCAGAAAAAAATGAATTGCAGCTGAAAACAAGCTGAGACAAAAATCTGTGCTATAGAAATCAGCAACAATTCTGCTGAGCTGAAGCTAATGCTAAGAAATCTGCCGTTATTCAGATTGGCAGTTTTACATACAAGCAGTATGTGCAGAAATGGTGTCAATTTTTAGCTGAATATTGGTTTTCAAGGCTGTGAATCAGGAAATTGAGTACATGAATGCATCTGGAATTGATGGGCACATTCACTGCTGATCAGAATTGAAGGAAATGTGGCTGTTTAGAATTTTCAGATCAGAAAAAAAAAAGAAGAAGGAAGCAGTGTATGGCAGAAAAAAAAAATAATATGGCTGCTTGTTTACCATTATGTGATGTAATAATTGTGAAGAATGCAAGGAATCTGATCTGCCTCAACCTGAATTTGGTGTGGAAAGTCAGTGAAGCACTGCTGAATTTGAACAGAATCTGAAGCAAAAGGAAAATTCTAAACTGCATTGAAAGAGTTGCTATCGAGACTTGAATTTGAGCTTGCAATGCTGAATTTGAGCTTGCCGAGTGGTTTCCAATTGAACTAGACTTCTGGGCAGCAGATTTCGAACTGCTGAATGAAAGGAACATGTCTGTTCAGATTCAGAAAAGCAGAGACAGTGCAGTGGCTTGGCTGAAGTTCAAATATGCTGAAAAAAAAAACTTTCAAGTGGAACCAATCAAAATCTTCCATGTCTATGTGATGTTAACTGATGTTAATTGTTTGAGAAATCAGAGAATGAAAGGAATCTGCCGTAAGCTCATTGTAAGACTTAAGAGGAAAAACAGTTTGAATAAACAAGAAAAACAAGGAAACAAGTGGCATCCAACTTGAGTTTTAGCACCATAAATTAGTGAAGATTTTTCTCATCCAAATCCAAGCTTTGCATCATTACATATTTGATCGTATTACAGAGAAAGGAAAAGAGAAAATGGAAGATGGAGAAAGAAACTTGGCACGCAAGGTGGAAGTTGGCACATTGAGATTAAAAGGGTTTTCTTCATCCAAATCAAAAGAATTATTCAAATTGGACTCCATCAGACTTTGGAATTCACTAGGGGACTAATAAGAGGGCAAAGTTCATTGGAAACATCATTGAGCACTCAAGTCTTCTACTTTATCAACTTTTTCCTTTCCCTTGGTTTTTATTCCACATCTTACCATTTACTTGTTTTTCATTTGTTTTTGTAGATGTTGATCCTAATCATGATTAATGGTGGAGATTAGATAATAAGTAAGCCTATGGTAGTGCAAGAAGCATGTGTGTTTGCGTGAGCTCCACTTCCATCATCAACTTAGAATTTAAGGAGAGAGCCACCAATATTTTCCTTGAAAGGCTAGTGATTTAGATTCATCTCAATGATTCATGATAGATGAAAAGGCCAAGTTGTTGATTTAAGGACAAGATAGTAATCCATAGAGCTTAGATTTATGAGAATTGGCAACTCTAGGTAATTTCTTTTCAATTGCTTCTAATTATGCTTAAGTAAATCTAGGGGATACATCTTTACTGTTTTCGCGAGACGCTCAAGCTCAAGTGTGGGGGAGTTGATAGATTCCATTTTATTGATCATTTGAGTTGCTTAAATCCCTATTTGATCTATGTTTTTATTGCCAAAATTGTGAAATTGCCTAGGTTTTAGAACTTATTCATATTTTGGACTTAAATGCAAAATTACACATATTTGATTTAAATGGCCACTAAATTCTTGATTTATTTTTGTAGGCATGAAAGGTTCCTGGACCTAGAGCATATTGGGTCAAACTCGAGTCGGAAGTGACCCGGATCAGATTATCAAGATCACGATTAAATCTGGGCCGTTCGATTCGAAAGCGGCTAGATCTGAGCCATCCGGGATGATCTGAAGTCATCCGAGCTAGGGCTAGGGTTGATCAAGCACCCTAATTATGATCTGAAGGTTTCACCACAATCAGAGCTCAATCAACCGTTGGATCAAGCTTGGAGGGCTCTAGAGCGTCCAATCACAGATAGAGTTGATCTGGACCGTTCGTTGCATATCTGGAGGATCCGAGCTACCACGAGGCAGATCCTGACCCCAGAGCATCATCATAAAAGTTTGGCTAAAATCAGACCAAGATCAGCCGTTGGATTGAAGCAAATCAATCTGGGCCGTCCACTGTTTCCTATTTAATCAGAAAATTTCCGCAGCCCTTCCCCGTCGCGTCTTCGCCGTCTTCTCCAGTTCATCGAGTTCTTCACTTCTTTTTGCGTTTTCTTCCATCAGTGGGCGCGACCACTCGATCTTCTTGCAGAATTCATGTGCTAGATCATTGGGGAAGCAATCAGTCTTGTTTCCGGATCAAATCTGCCCAAGAACAAAGTTGTGAGAGGTTTCTACAGCTTTGTCCGTTTAACACTCTTCGGATCGGTTGTGCTCTATCACCTTCTATCTAAGCTATCCAGAGGGGTTCCCTGAGTAGTTTGGATCATCATCCATCCACCCACGCACGCAGACACAGCTGCAATGAAGAAATCGCATGGAAATTTCAGAAATGGGCAGTTTGAGCTGTATTCAATCGCTGATGAGTTTTTCCCCATGAATTGCTGAGCTTGCGGGTCCGAGGCTCTCCTTTGCTTGACAACCAAAGAGTATTTGAGCTCTGGAAGGAATCGAGGAGTAGATTTATTGGTTTAATCTCTGTTTTAGCTGTAGTTTTTGTGTTCTGTCCATTACTGCATTGTTCTGTTCTGAAAATCTGTTGTAGTTACTGAGTTTTTCGAATTTTAAGCTCTTAGCTGTAAGTTAGTTTCAATTCTGCAAGTAGAGTAATCGAGACACTTGTTTAAGTGACAATTAGATTCAAATTTCTGTTAGTTTTTGTCAATTTCCTGTGTGTCAAGTGGGATTGCTGCGTGCCAAGTAGTTGGCTGCGTATCAACATTTTCAATTTCCTTACATTAGTTTCTACTAAGAAATTGCTAGATAAGTTTCCTTGCACCTAGATTAGTTGCTTTAACTTGTTTTGCATTAACTAGTGTAGCCTTTGATCCATTGCAAATGAAAACTCTTTAGTTAGCCTTTAATTTCTGCATCCTTGGTTTCAAGCAATTCTGAATTCTGCATATTAGTAATTTCAGTCATCTTTTCACTAGTTTAGTCAAGTGATTGCTAGATTAACTTCCTTGTTTCTAGATTAGATACTTGTATTCAAGTTATGATAGCTAGCTCAGCCTTTAGCTCTAGCAAAAATAGAAAAATCAGTAGCCAAACTTTACTTTCTGCAATCTGAATTTCAGTATTTTGTTTCTGATTTTTTTTGCTTTTCTCGTTCTGATCTCAGTCCGAATCCTCTACAGGATCTTGCTTTGTTCTTTCTTAATACCGTTGTTTCTCAATCAAACCAATCAGTTTTAAGAAGTGCAATTGAAAGCTAAATCAATTTTTCACTTGGAGATAGTTTTTGGCACAAGGACTTCTCCCTTGCGTGCCACTTGCCTTAGCCCTTCTTGTATCCGAATTTTGCTTGCATTCATGGCATAAAGTTGTGTTTGAATCCAATAAACTTGCACTCACTCATATTTGAATCTCGATGGCAGTGGTTGAGTTCTAAAATCTTTAGCTAGTTGAATTGCCATTGCTTGGTTGAGTTCCAATTTTGCATGATACATTTTTGTCTTAGCTTAGTGATTTCCGAAAACTATATAACTGCTTTTATTTCATTGCATAGCATTCCAATTTGTGTTTGAAATCAGAAATCAGTTTTGAAAGAAAAAAAATTGGTAAGTGCTTCATTAGGTTTCCATTAGTTGAGATTTCCTTTTTAATGCCAACTTCTTGTTTAGTTCATTAGCTTAAAATTCTTACTTCTCCATTGCAATTTCAATTTTGATTGTATTCCAATCCCAATCACTTATTTCGAGACCCAAAACAAAAACGATACATAAACACAAGTTTGAATCAAACTAGACAACTATCCCCGAGAAAAATACGACCTGTGGCCCCTATATTACATTTCCATATTTTTGATTATAAAAGGGTTTCCAGTTATTCATTCATATTTTAAATTTGATGAGCCCATACATTTCGTGACAAATTAATTAGTATATTTTGTGGTCGTCACAGGGCAACCTCTCGGTCAATGAAGCTGTGAAGAAATTTAATCGACTGGCTCGTCTGTGCCCTGAGCTGGTCCGCACAGAGAAAGAGAGGGCCCGACTTATGCTGAAGATGTTACGGCCCGAAATAGCTCTGAACGTGGCTGGTGGAGTTAACAGGCCCCAGACCGCCGAGGAACTGTTTAGTAGTGCTTTACTCACTGAGCACTATCTGAATAGTATCAATCAGCAAAGGAAGGCGATGAATGAAAGTAAGAATCAAGTTCATTCCAAGATGCTCGATTCTTTCGCTCATTACCCTTAATGTTCCTTCCATTAATGATTGCTTAGGAGGACAAAAGTCTCAGAGCACCCAAGCTAATTGGAAGGGAGATCAAGGTGGTAAACGAAAGCCATGGAACAACTCTCAAGGGGGCCCAGCAAATAAACATCCCAAGCCTTCCCCATGCGCAACATGCGGGAAAAACCACTCCGGGGAATGTCGCAAGGGTACGAACCGGTGTTACATTTGTGGTGTGGAAGGGCATATGGCGGCTTACTGCCCTACCAAGAACCAGGCCTCTCCCCAACCACTAGCCCAGTACCAGGGGGCACCAGCGAAATTACACTACATGCCAGCCGAGCTGGAGGGTACCCCGCTGTTGGAGGCCCCTCCAACAGAGACAAATGCCAGGGTTTTCTCAGTTACCAGGAGGACGCTGCGGAAGCTTCTACGGTTGTCATAGGTTAGATACTTATTTTCAGTCAGTGTGCTACTGCATTATTTGATACTGGGGCAACACACTCATTCATTTCGAAGCCATATACCAAGAAGATAGATAGGCTTCCGCAAGTGTTAGACTGCAGGTTCTTAACAACTCTACCTTCGGGGGAAATAATGACATCCACTCATGTGCTGCATGCGGTGCCGGTCGGAATCGCAGGAAGGGAACTTTATGGCGATCTGATAGTACTCGACATGCAAGATTATGACGTTATAATGGGAATGGATTTCCTGAGTAAATACGGTGCTTCTATTGAGTGTCGTAAGCAAAAGGTGGTCTTTCGACCTGAGGCAGGTTCTATGTTCGAATTCATCGGAGAGCCAAGGAAAAGAACCAGGAAATATTTATCAACTCTCCAAGCTCAGAAGATGTTAGACAAAGGATGTACTGGATTTCTAGCATATGTGGTTGATGCCAGTCAGGTGAAGGACCAGAGGCGGGAAGACGTCCGAGTGGTATGCGATTACCCAGAGGTTTTCCCAGATGAATTACCAGGATTAGCCCCTGATAGAGAGATGGAATTTGAGATCGAATTGGTTCCTGGTACCAACCCGATCTCCAAGGCACCTTACCGTATGACGCCGGTTGAATTAAAGGAGCTTCAGGAACAGTTACAGGAGTTGCTGGATAAGGGATTTATTCGCCCTAGTCATTCCCCGTGGGGAGCTCCGATACTGTTTGTGAAGAAGAAAGACGGATCTATGTGAATGTGCATAGATTACCGAGCGCTGAACAACGTAACGATCAAAAACAGGTATCCCCTTCCAAGGATAGATGACCTGTTTGATCAATTAAAGGGAGCCACTGTTTTCTCAAAAATTGATTTGAGGTCTGGTTATCATCAAGTTAGAGTCAAACAGGAGGATATTCCAAAGACGGCTTTCCGAACAAGGTATGGGCATTTTGAGTTTGTGGTTATGCCCTTTGGCGTGACGAATGCTCCTGCTATGTTTATGGACCATATGAATCGGGTATTCTCGTCGTTTCTCGACAAATTTGTGATAGTCTTCATCGACGATATCCTTATTTATTCGAGGACCCAGGAAGAGCACGCTGAGCACCTAAAGATAGTATTGGAGATTCTTCGGGAAAAGCAACTGTACGCAAAATTTTCCAAATGTGAGTTCTGGCTCGATCAAGTGGGCTTTTTGGGCCATATTATTTCCAAAGACAGGATTATGGTGGATCCAATAAAGATTGAAGCCGTGAATAACTGGGACCGGCCGAAGAACGCCAGCGAAATCCGAAGTTTTCTTGGGCTGGCAGGTTATTATAGAAAATTTGTGGAGGACTTCTCGAGAATTGCAACCCCTTTAACGGCTCTCACCCGGAAGGATAGGAAGTATGAATGGACAGAAAACTATGAAAGGGGTTTCTTGGAACTAAAGAGGAGGCTTACCAGCGCTCCAATCCTTACCCTTCCAGAATGCAATCAGAGCTTCGACATGTATAGCGATGCCTCCAAACTAGGACTTGGAGCTGTACTTATGCAGAATGGAAAGGTTATTGCCTACGCTTCTAGACAGCTCAAGGAGTACGAACAGAATTACCTCACTCATGATCTGGAACTGGCCGCGGTGGTATTCGCTCATAAGATATGGAGGCATTATCTGTATGGAGCGCAGTGTCGAATTTATACAGACCACCAGAGTCTGCGATATTTCTTCACTCAAAAGGACCTGAACATGAGGCAACGCCGATGGCTTGAGTTGGTGAAGGACTATGACTGCGAGATCTTCTACCATCCAGGGAAGGCAAACAAAGTGGCCGATGCAATCAGCCGGAAGTCAAGTGCCACTTTGATGTCTATATCTGGATTACCCCGACCACTCGAAAGAGAAATGGTTAATTTTGGGGTCGAGGTCATCACCGGACTACTTTGCACCATGACAATATCACCCACGCTGTTTGGGGATATATTGGAAAAACAGAATAGTGATCTGAGTCTTCAGAAAATAAAACAGGAGATCCTAGAAGGAAAAGGCGATGGTTTCCATATCGCAAAAGGGGGAGAATTATACCTTAGGGATCGTCTATGTATTCCTAATGATTCGGAGCTTCGAAGGAAAATACTAGCGGAAGCTCACGGAACCTCTTATTCGATGCATCCAGGATCCACCAAGATGTATCAAGATTTGAAAGAGAAGTTCTGATGGTCCAGTATGAAGAGAGATGTGGCTCAACATGTCAGTACTTGCATGACTTGCCAGCAAGTGAAAGCAGAACACCAGCGACCCGGAGGAGTTCTACAGCCACTTCCAATTCCGGAGTGGAAATGGGAAGATATCTCAATGGATTTCATTTCAGGACTTCCCCGGACTACAAATGGATACGATGTGATATGGGTCATTGTGGACAGGCTGACGAAGTCTGCTCACTTCTTAGCAATCAAGATGACTTATTCGATTGAGCAACTGGCTCAATTATATGTTAAGGAGATAATCAGACTTCATGGAGTTCCCAAGACCATCATCTCAGATAGGGATGGTCGCTTTACTTCGCACTTCTGGGAGTGTGTTCAGAAGTCTCTCGACACTAAATTGCGATTTAGCACCGCCTTTCACCCTCAGACTGATGGGCAAACTGAACGGGTGAATCAAGTATTAGAAGACATGTTGCGAGCGTGTGCCTTGGATTTCAAAGGAAGCAGGTGTCGATATCTATGCTTAGCGGAATTCGCGTACAACAATAGCTACCAAGCTACTATTGGAATGGCACCTTATGAAGCGTTGTATGGGAGGAGATGTAGGTCTCCGATCTGTTGGTATGAGGGTGGTGAAAAGAAGGAGATGGGGCTCACAACGGATCTCATCAACAGCACCACCCGAGCTATACAGAATATTCGGCAACGGATAGAAACTGCTCAGAGCCGGCAGAAGAGTTATGCCGATGTCCGGCGTAGACCCCTGGAGTTTAATGTTGGAGATTGGGTGTTTCTGAAAGTGGCTCCTATGAAGGGGGTGACAAGATTTGGGAGGAAAGGAAAATTAAGTCCGCGCTACGTGGGGCCGTACCTGATTCTGAAAAGAGTGGGTAAGGTGGCATACAAGCTAGAGCTGCCTCCAGAGATGTCAGCTATCCATAACGTATTCCATGTGTCCCTGCTTAAAAAGTGTATCCCAAATATGGACCAAGTGATCGAGCCGCAGACAGTGCAAGTGCAAGAGGACCTAAGTTATGAGAGCAGACCCATCCAGATTTTGGATAGGGAGGTCAAGAAGCTGAGGAGTAAGGAGGTACCCTTAGTCAAGGTCTTATGGCAAAGTCAACGGTTCGAGGAAGCTACCTGGGAACGCGAGGACGAGATGAGGCGCAAGTACCCGGAGTTGTTCTAAGTTCGAGGACGAACTTTCACGAGGTATGGGGGATTGTAACGACTGGGAAAATTCTCTTAATATTTTCTTAAAATATTAAGCATGTCTAGATAATTTTCTGAGGAACCTAGAAATATTAATGCGAACTTTGGCCTAGAAAATCCATGTTTTCTCATTTAAATAGGGAAAAAAGGCACTAATGGGCCTTATATGGGCTTTTTAGTACCATAATTATTGGTGGATTTTAGGTGAAAATTTATATAAATATAAAGGGATTTTAATAAGAAATATTAACATAATTATGGGGGAATTTTTAAGGGATTTTCGAAAATACTAGGAAAATAAAATAAAATAAGTGGAAAAAAATTGTGCATCTACCAAGGATTGAACCTTGGACCTCTTGTACAACCATGTATGCTCTAACCAACTCACCTAGCAAGGGAATGTTATGGGGGAATAAAGTGGATATTGGTTAAGGCTTAGAAGAAGATGAAGGGTCATGGAGAGACTCTTCATTTACCTCCTTAATGGGTTATAAAGAGAAGGGTTTGGGAGTTACCTTCTCCTTCCATCACTTTGCATTTTCTTCCTCCTCCTTCCCTCAACCTAGCCGAACACCACAAGGAGGATTTTCCTTGGAAAAGTTTCACAAGAGGGTCTCATCTCCAAGATCTAAAGGCTTCCCAAGGTTTCAAGGGCTAGAGGTGACTTAAGGTCCAAGGAGTTCTTTTGATTCTCTATAATCAAGGTGAAAAATCAAGAAACCCAAGGTAAGACTCCCTCACCTGTGGTATAATAGTTCCTTATGTTTTAGCATGATTTATTAGTTGGTTTTTGGTACTTGATGTTGAAAGAAACAAAACCAAGCACCCTAGAGACCCTATGGGTTTC
Organism: Boesenbergia rotunda; assembly: GCA_024364735.1. NCBI lineage: Eukaryota > Viridiplantae > Streptophyta > Magnoliopsida > Zingiberales > Zingiberaceae > Boesenbergia > Boesenbergia rotunda. Next base: position 27,158 of record JAGFNQ010009198.1, on the reverse strand, counting down.
GGCCACTAGGTTTTAGGGTCCATGATGATGCTAAAAATCTTGATAATGTTGTTTAATGTAGTCTTATGATGTTTAGAGATTAAATATAATTTTTGAGAATTTTTGGGGTACCCTAGAAAACCCTAGGGTTTCGGCCAACATCAAGAACCCATGGGTAGAGTTGGGTCTAAAACCTCAAGTAGGTGTTTTATGTATTATCATGATATAAGGGAGATGGAGGGTGTTTATGTGAATGATTCACATGCCCTAGAGACCCTATAGGTTTCGGCCAAGTACCCTAAGAGGGTGGAAGGTTAGGACTTATTTCAAGTAAGTGACCCAATGGCCCTATGGTAAGGTATGGTTGGTGTTTAACAATTGATTTGGGGATTTTAATGGACTTTTTTTTCCATGCCCCCATGGCCTTGAAGTTTCGGCCAAGAGCAAGACTAGGGTTAAAGGATTAGGGTTGGCCTTAAGTATGGAATCAAATGTTTCCTATGGCCTAGTATGTATGTATGGGATGTTGTTTGGGAAGTTATGTGAAGTTTCATGGACCTATGGTTCCTTGGGGCTTTCGGCCAAGGACCTAACCTAGGGCTAGGGTTGGGTTAAACCTACAAAGATGCTTGTGTATTGGTTACCAAGATGTATGTTTAAGTAAGATGGAATAAGTTCTATGTTAACCAAACCCTTAGTTTATATGTCATGAATTATATGTTAGGTCATAAATGTTTAGACATGTGCCATGATTTATGAATGATATGTATGTATGTCATGTCTTATGAATGATATGTATGTATGCCATGTTTTATGAATGATATGTATGTATGTCATGTCTTATGAATGATACGTATGTATGCCATATTTTATGAATAATATGTATGTATGCCATGTCTCATAAAGGATATGTAGGTATGCCATGTTTTATGAATGAGATGTAGGTAGGCCATGATTTATGAATAATTTGTATGTATGCCATGCTTTATGAATGATGTGTACATATGCCATGTTTAAGAATGAAAATGAAGAATGAGGTTAAAGTTCATGCCTTTAAGGCATAACGATGATGTTAAGTATGATAAATGAATGAATATGCTATGAATGATGATGAATGAAAAAGCATGTGAAAGCATTTTATTTTATTTTATGGGCTTGTACCGGACCTAAGTAAGGTCCACGGTTCTGGACTATCGATGAAGCTGTCCACGGTTCGGGACTACCGATGAAGCTGTCCTTACGGTTCGGGACTCCTGATGAAGCTGTCCTTACCCTAGTAGGTCGAGATTAGCTACCTCGTATTTACTTAGGGATGCGCGCATATGATGTATGAATGTGGTACAAGCCAGGGCCCAATGAATGTTATGATTATGTTAAAGTATTTAAAAGCATGTTTTTAAAGATTAAGCATCCTTATATATATATATATATATATATATATGTACAATTGCCACATGCATCCATCCATGTTATGCATTATATCTATGATAAGAATAGTATGCAAAGCAAGTTTATGCAAGGTATGTTTATGCAAATGATTTAATTATGTTTATGCTAAGTTAGGATGTCATGATTTTATTTATGTTCATGCTAGTTTAGGATGCCATGATTTTTATTTATGTTCATGCTAGTTAGGATGCCATGATTTAATTATGTTTATGCTAAGTTAGGATGCCATAATTTTATTTATGTTCATGCTAGTTTAGGATGCTATGATTTAATTATGTTTATGCTAAGTTAGAATGCCATGATTTTTATTTATGCCCATGCTAATTTTTGAATCCATGATTTAATTAGGTTTGTGCTAAGTTAGGATGCCATGATTTTATTTAGGTTCATGCTAAGAATGTTTATGAGGTTATGTTTATTATGTTTATGTCTATGCCAAGTATTATGCCATGCTATGAATGTTTACGATGTTTATGTCTATGCCAAGTATTATGCCATGTCATGAATGTTTTTATGTTTATGTTTATGTCATGCTACGAATGTGATTAAGTTATGTTCATGCCATGTCGAATGTATGCTAAGTGAGCATAAGGCTTATGTTCTAAGTAAAGCACTAAGTATGTTAATGTTTCATGTGCTCAAGATTAAGTGATGAATGGTTTTAGTGAGTAGGAAAGAGTCTTACTAAGCCTGTGTGCTTATAGTCTTATTTCCTTATACCGCAGATCACGCAAGGGGACAGTAAGGAAGCAGCAGGAGGGCATCAAAGCATGTGTGTGATAGTGACTTGGCTAAGAAACAATATGTTTGCTCGTCTTATGATAGAACTTTACCTTTACTATTATGTTCTTGAATGTGACTCTATGACATGACGCTAAGTATGACATGATGCTAAGTATGACATGATGCTAAGTAGGACATGATATGATGCTAAGTATAAAGTTAATATGCCAAGTTCCCATGTTATGATGTTAGGAATGGTAGTAAGTGCATGTAGGTGTAAGTTAAAGGTTTCCGCTGCATTATGATGTCTACATGCCCTAAGTATGTTAACGTAACGCCGCTTAAAGAAAAAAAAACGGGCGTTACAAGATGATATTTTATGATTCTAGAATATGTGAGTATGGAGGATACCTTACGATTCTAGGATATGCAAGTATGAATGATATGTTATGATGCTAGAATATGCAAGTAGGAATGACACCTTATGATGATGATAGAAAGTGCTTGCAAGATATGTGAATATGAATGATATTTTCTTATTATTTATAGAAATCAAATAGTTTAGAATTTAATATGGGGGTAGAAATAACAATAACTTATATTATCCATACTCGTCTTTTGTGAAGAAAAGCATGGCTAGAAGATAGGTTAACAGAATTAATGAGACTACCAAGACTAAAACGGTAAGAGAAAAGAAATTGAGATTAGGTTTATAATTGTGAGAGAATACCGTATTTAATATGTGGATGATGAACAACTATGAAGTGGTAGTAAGAAGCGGTGAGTATCTAGAAGAGCAGAAAGACAGAGTACTAATAAAGCGAAGAGCGCGATTGATATAGAAGAGTTATATTATGTACTAGAGAATATTATTTCTCACTTGATAGATTGTGTGGTTGTTAGAGTAGATATGGAAAGAGCAGAGAAAAGTATAGTTTACATGTCAATGGAAGAAAAAAAAAGAGACGATAGTTAAAGTAGAAATGAGTAATGTGATCGAATTTTTAAATTTTGACTGCTTAATGGAAAACTCTGAGTGGAAAGGAATGACTTGATAAACAAATAGAAATTACTGTGTAGTAAGAGAATTGTTAAGATGGATTGAGAAGAAGAGATGTTGTCTTTTAGGTTGAGTTAAATTTGTTGGTGCAGATTGCACCCAAGTCAAACCTGTGTTTTGATATTGGCAAAAGGGTTCAAAAGTTAAGGGTTAATTGTTATCTAACAAGTCTCTTGAGTGTACAGGAAAAGCCCTAGCGAAGGAATGCTAGGCACTGGCGAAGGACTGCCAGACAAGAAAAGCCCTAGCAAAGGACTGCAAGGCTCTGGCAAAGGACTGCCAGAATGGACAAGCCCTAACAAAGGAATGTTAGGCACTGGCGAAGGGCTGCCAGAAGAAAAGACCTAGCGAAGGGCTGCTAGGCACCAAGCGAAGGGCAGCTTGGTAACTCAAGACCTGGCGAAGGACTGCCGGGCAAAAGTCCAACTGGAGGATCCGGTTGGCACCAGGTAAATTCTCCCGAGAGGAGTAGGTGAGGACGCGTTCCCCTTGAGGGAACATTAGGCGTCGGTTCGACCTAGGGCTCCATTTTGGAGACCAAAGTCAGAACCAAGATAGCTGAGGCTGTATAACCTATTATTTTATTGTTTTATTGTGTTTTGGACTAACCCTGGATGCAGGACCGAAGGAACGAGTGTCTGCAGCTCAGAGTGCCTCAAAGGAGTGAGGCAACAGCTGACCAGGGCGCCCGGAGTGTCCCGGGCGCCCCCATGGTGAACACAAAACACAACAAGACAAGAAAGACTTCGACAGTACATAGCCAGGGCGCCCCCGCTGTCCCGGGCGCCCCTATTGCAAAACAACTCTACCGCGTCTGCGCTACATGCCCAGGGCGCCCCCGCTGTCCCGGGCGCCCCCAGCGCACAGGGTGGCGCAAACCTTACCGAGGAGAGCTCAGCGCTGCGGATAAGGTTTGACCGGTCAACCAGGGCGCCCCCAGTGTCCAGGGCGCCCCAGTCAAGGCCTTATCCCGAGGATTAAGGGATAAGTCGACGACCGCGCCTCTTGTGGATCTGCTGCCACGTGGGGGGGCGCCCCCGTCGACCAGGGCGCCCCCAGGCCCTATATAAAGGGCCCTCGACCCCCTTCTTCAAGAATCAAGTTTTTCGACGCTTCTACGCTCTTCTGCTTCCGCGACACGCTCCAGAAATCTTCCAACTCAAGCTGACGACGTCCCGCTGCTCCAAAACTTCGATCTACACCGGACGTCGGTAACGAAGAGCTCTGTATTTAAAGTTTACTATTCTGCCTTCTTGTAAAAACTATTTGTAAACTTTGCGAACTTATAGAATTGCCCGCAGAAAACGGTCAACGACCGTGGGCCTTAGAGTAGGAGTCGACCCAGGCTCCGAACCAAGTAAACCGACTGTGTTTGCATTGTTCTGTCTTTCTTTTATTTCTGCTGCGCACCCGCTCTTTTTAAAATCCGAACGATTTGCGATATTCACCCCCCCCCTCTCTCGCATTTCTCGATCCAACATGTGGTATCAGAGCGGGGAATTCAAACTTGGTGCAACCACCAGTTTGAAAANCTCTTAATATTTCCTTAAAATATTAAGCATGTCTAGATAATTTTCTGAGGAACCTAGAAATATTAATGCGAACTTTGGCCTAGAAAATCCATGTATTCTCATTTAAATTGGGAAAAAAGGGCACTAATGGGCCTTATATGGGCTTTTTAGTACCATAATTATTGGTGGATTTTAGGTGAAAATTAATATAAATATAAAGGGATTTTAATAAGAAATATTAACATAATTATGGGGGAATTTTTAAGGGATTTTCGAAAATACTAGGAAAATAAAATAAAATAAGTGGAAATTGTGCATCTACCAAGGATTGAACCTTGGACCTCTTGTACAAACATCTATGCTTTAACCAACTCACCTAGCAAGGGAATGTTATGAGGGAATGAAGTGGATATTGGTTAAGGCTTAGAAGAAGATGAAGGGTCATGGAGAGACTCTTCATTTACCACCTTAATGGGTTATAAAGAGGGGGGTTTGGGATTATCTTCTTCTTCGATCAATTTGCATTTTCTTCCTCCTCCTTCCCTCATCCTAGCCGAACACCATAAGGAGGATTTTCCTTGGAAAAGCTTCACAAGAGGGTCTCATCTCCAAGATCTAAAGGCTTCCCAAGGTTTCAAGGGCTAGAGGTGACTTAAAGTCCAAGGAGTTCTTTTGATTCTCTATAATCAAGGTGAAAAATCAAGAAACCCAAAGTAAGACTCCCTCACCCGTGGTATAATAGTTCCTTATGTTTTAGCATGATTTATTGGTTGATTTTTGGGACTTGATGTTGAAAGAAACAAAACCAAGCACCCTAGAGACCCTATGGGTTTCGGCCACTAGGTTTTAGGGTCCATGATGATGCTAAAAATCTTGATAATGTTGTTTAATGTACTCTTATGATGTTTAGAGATTAAATATAATTTTTGAGAATTTTTGGGGTACCCTAGGGTTTCGGCCAACAACAAGACCCCATGGGTAGGGTTGGGTCTAAAACCTCAAGTATGTGTTTTATGTATTATCATGATATAAGGGAGATGGAGGGTGTTTATGTGAATGTTTCACATGGCCTAGAGGCCCTATAGGTTTCGGCCATGTACCCTAATAGGGTGGAACGTTAGGATTTATTTCAAGTAAGGGCCCTAATGGCCTTATGGTAAGGTATGGTTGGTGTTTAACAATTGATTTGGGGTTTTAATGGAATTTTTCCATGCCCCCATGGCCTTGAAGTTTCGGCCAAGAGCAAGACTAGGGTTATGGGATTAGGGTTGGCCTTAAGTATGGGATCAAATGTTTCCTATGGCCTAGTATGTATGTATGAGATGTTGATTGGGAAGTTATGTGAAGTTTCATGAACCTAGGGTTCCTTGAGGACTTTCGGCCAAGGACATAACCTAGGGCTAGGGTTGGGTTAAACCTACAAAGATGCTTGTGTATAGGTTACTAAGAGGTAAGTTTAAGTAAGATGGAAGAATTTTTATGTTAACCAAACCATTAGTTTATGTGTCATGAATTATATGAATAGGTCCTAAATGTTTAAGACATGTGCCATGATCTATGAATGATATGTATGTATGCCATGTTTTATGAATGATATGTATGTATTCCATGTCTTATAAATGATATGTAGGTATGTCATGTTTATGAATGAACTGTATGTATGCCATGCTTTATGAATGATGTGTACATATGCCATGTTTAAGAATGAAAATGATGAATGAAGTTAAAGTTCATGCCTTCAAGGCATAACGATGATGTTAAGTATGATGAAAGTATGATGAATGAATGAATATGCTATGAATGATTATGAATGAAGAAGCATGTGAATGCATTTTATTTTATTTTATGGGCTTGTACCGGACCTAAGTAAGGTCCACGGTTCTGGACTACCGATGAAGCTGTCCACGGTTCGGGACTACCGATGAAGCTGTCCTTACGGTTCGGGACTACCGATGAAGCTGTCCTTACCCTAGTAGGTCGAGATTAGCTACCTCGTATTAACTTAGGGATGCGCGCATATGATGAATGAATGTGGTACAAGCCAGGGCCCAATGAATGTTATGATTATGTTAAAGTATTTAAAAGCATGTTTTAAAGATTAAGCATCCTTATATATATATGCAATTGCCACATGCATCCATCCATGTTATGCATTATATTTATGATAAGAATATTATGCAAAGTAAGTTTATGCAAGGTATGTTTATGCCATGATTTTATTTATGTTTATGCTAAGTTAGAATGCCATGATTTTATTTATGTTTATGCTAAGTTAGAATGCTATGATTTTATTTATGTTTATGCTAAGTTAGAATGCCATGATTTTATCTATGTTCATGCTAGTTTAGGATGCCATGATTTAATTATGTTTTATGCTAAGTTAGGATGCCATGATTTTATTTATGTCCATACCAATTTATGATGCCATGATTTAATTATGTTATGCTAAGTTAGGATGTCATGATTTTATTTATGACCATGCTAATTTTTGAAGCCATGATTTAATTAGGTTTGTGCTAAGTTAGGACGCCATGATTTTATTTAGGTTCATGCTAAGAATGTTTGTGAGGTTATGTTTATTATGTTATGTCTATGCCAAGTATTATGCAATGCTATGAATGTTTACGATGTCTATGTCTATGCCAAGTATTATGCCATGCCATGAATGTTTTTATGGTTATGTTTATGCCATGCTACAAACGTGATTAAGCTATGTTCATGACATGTCAAATGTATGCTAAGTGATGATAAGGCTTATGTTCTAAGTAAAGCACTAAGTATGTTAATGTTTCATGTGCTCATGATTAAGTGATGAATGGTTTTAGTGAGTAGGAAAGAGTCTTACTAAGCCTGTGTGCTTATAGTCTTATTTCCTTATACCGCAGATCACGCAAGGGGACAGTAAGGAAGCAGCAGGAGGGCATTACAGCATGTGTGTGATAGTGACTTAGCCAAGAAACAATATGTTTGCTCGTCTTATGATAGAACATTACCTTTATTAGTATGTGCTTGAATGTGACTCTATGACATGATGCTAAGTATGACATGATATGATGCTAAGTATAAAGTTAATATGCTAAGTTCCCATGTTATGATGTTAGGAATGGTAGTAAGTGCATGTAGGTGTAAGTTAAAGGTTTCCGCTGCATTAGGATGTCTACATGCCCTAAGTATGTTAACGTAACGCCGCTTAATGGAAAAAAAAAAGCGGGCGTTACACCATGTAAGTAAGAAATGCATGACCAAATTACACCGATGTGCAATTCTGGAATCATTTGAACCCGGTTCATTTGATACATGCGAATCATGCTTAAAAGGCAAGATGACCAAATTACCCTTTTCCGAAAAAGGTAAACCAGTGGGAGAATTGCTTGGTCTAATACATACTGATGTATGTGGATCAATGTCAACTCTTGCACAAGGAGGCTATAGCTACTTCATTACCTTTATCGATGATCACTCACGATCCGGGTATGTGTTCTTAATAAAACACAAATCTGAAGCTTTTGAGAAATTCAAAGAGTTCAAAAGTGAAGTAGAGAAACAGCTTGGCAAAAGTATTAAGATACTTCGATCCGATCGGGGTGGTGAATACTTAAGTCAAGAGTTTCAAGATTATCTTAGGGACAATGGGATATTGTCTCAATAGACTCCGCCATATACACCACAGCATAATGGTGTATCTGTGAGGTGTAACTGAACCTTGATGGACATAGTTAGATCTATGATGAATCATGCAACTCTTCCAAAATCCTTTTGGGGCTATGCGCTTAAGATAGCTGTTTACTTACTAAACAGAGTCCCGACCAAGGTAGTCTCTACTATTCCATATGAGACGTGGAATAGTAAGAAACTTCATTTATCTCACCTAAAGATATGGGGTTATCCTACTTATGTAAAGTGGACTATATCAGACAAATTGGATGCTAAGTCTGATAAATGTCTATTTATTGGATACCCTAGGGAAATGAAGGGTTACCAATTCTATCATCCCTTGGAACAAAAGGTGTTTGTTTCAAGGCATGCTGTATTTCTAGAAAAAGAATTTCATTTACAAGAAAAAAGTGGGAGTAGCATTGAACTTGAAGAATTTCAAGAAACTCCAATGGACATTATAGAAACACCTAGTCTAGACCCACAACAAATAACACATAATGATGAGCTATCAGTTTAACCTAAAATAGCACCACTTCTTCGTAGGTCTGATAGGACACGTAATATTCCAGAGAGATACGGATTTCTCATAAGTGAATCGAACGACGTGTTACTCATTAACGATGACGAACCTATCAGTTATGAAGATGTTCTGAAAAATTCAGAAAGGGATAAATGGCTTGAATCCATGAAGTCAGAAATGGATTCCATGTACAAAAATCAAGTATGGGACTTGATTAACCCACCTGAAGGGATTAAGCCCATAGGGGGCAAGTGGGTTTTCAAGAAGAAAACACACATGGAAGGTAATGTTGTTACCTTTAAGGCTAGATTAGTGGAAAAAGGATATCGTCAGAAACAAGGAATTGATTATGACGAAACCTATTCGCCAGTAGCTATGCTTAAATCCATTCGGATGCTCCCGGCCATAGCAGCTCATTATGATTATGAGATATGACAAATGGATGTGAAAACAACTTTCCTTAATGGAAACCTGCTTGAGGATGTATGCATGATACAACCTGAAGGTTTCACATCGGTTAATAAAACCAAAGTATGCAAGCTTCGACGATCCATATATGGACTAAAGCAAGCATCCAGGAGCTGGAACATCCGTTTTCATGAGACAATCAAAGAGTTTGATTTCTCACAAAATCCTGACGAACCTTGTGTGTACAAGAAGGTTAGTGGGAGTGCAGTCGTATTCCTAGTGTTATATGTCAATAACATATTACTTATAGGAAACGATATATCAGTCTTACAGTCAGTTAAAATTTGGTTGTCCAAAACTTTCTCCATGAAAGACCTGGGAGAAGCAACCTATATCCTTGGGATTAGAATCTACAGAGATAGATCAAAACGGTTGCTTGGTCTTTTGCAGTCTACATATATAGACCGAGTGCTAGAAAGGTTTAGCATGTCGGAATCCAAGAAAAGTTACCTTCCCATCAGGCATGGGATCAACCTTTCGAAGTCTATGTGTCCGCGCACAGAAGACGAGAGGATTTGCATGAATAAGATTCCTTATGCATCCGCGATAGGATCTATCATGTATGCTATGTTATGTACTAGGCCCGATGTATCGTATGCTCTGAGCGTCACAAGCAGATACTAGTCTGATCCAGGAATGGATCATTGAGCGGTTGTCAAGACAATCCTCAAGTACTTAAGAAGCACTAAGGATGTGTTCCTAATATATAGAGAAGGTGATATGGTAATACGTGGGTATACAGATGCCAGTTTCCAGACAGATAAGGATGACTCCAAATCTCAGTCTGGATACATATTTATTTTGAATGGAGGCGCAATAAGTTGGAAGAGTTCCAAGCAAGACACCGTAGCAGATTCTACCACGGAAGCGGAATATATTGCAGCTTCGGAAGCAGCAAAGGAAGCAGTCTGGATCAAGAAGTTTGTCTCAGAACTTGGTGTGGTTCCAACCATTGATGAAGCAATACCGGTTTACTGCGACAACAATGGAGCTATTGGACAAGCAAAGGAACCAAGGTCTCATCAGCGATCCAAACATGTGCTTCGCCGCTATAATCTGATCAGAGAGATTATAAGTTGGAATGATATACAAATTAAGAAAATTCCCACTGAAAGGAATTTAGCGGATCCTTTAATTAAGGCCTTGCCTCAAAGCAAGTTTGAGGGTCATGTTAGAGCCTGTGGTATTGGGTACCGTAGCGATTGGCATTAGGCCAAGTGGGAGTTTGTTAGTGATATAAGAGAAGTGTCATAAGGCAATCGCCTTATGATTGTAATCATTTATTTTAATAAATGAATATTCACTATTTGAGTATACATGTTTGTGTATTTGATTGAGATCTTAAACTCATTTACTGAATGTCCGCAATACAATTCACAGCATGAGAGTATTTGTGATAAATTCACAACTAGTGATTATCTCTACATGTGCAATTGTGAAGTATTGTAATTGTCCCTAGTCGATGAATTGATAAATACGGACACTATCAATTCTGTTGAGACTAGCATGGGTTATTCTCTAATCAGCTGATTCTCACTGGCTGGTGACATTGAGATGTCCGGAGATAAACATGAATGTTAGTTAAGGGAACTAGTTCATTGGAGTGACTGCTGTAAAACTTTATATGGTAGTCTACATATAGATATGTCAGTCAAGTTCTTACTGCAGCTTAAGTGCGATGTTCCTTTGACTTGCGGTGTTCAAGTCATCTTGGTCATAGAGACTTATACTTTGACAACTTAAGCAAGCATCTCCAAGGAGGTGTGGACCCAGGATGATTGGGTATAAGCCAAAGTGCCCGATGTAATGCCCGAAAATTCTCAAATCTAATTTTAGAAATATCCTAGAATTTATTCTGAATTTATGGATATTTTTATAGAATTTTTCCATGGACAAATAAGGCAAAAAGGAATAAAAATAGAATACGCAGTAAAAAGGCTTAAGTGGGGTTTGACCCCTAGACCTTTCCCTTGAGAGACTAGAGGGAAATATGGATAAGGTCAAGTTAGTTAAATTTTTCCATAAGTATAAAAGGGAAACTTAGGGTTTTTATATTCATTCTTTTCCCTCACATCTTCTCACCGCCGACGGCCTCTCTCCCTCTCGCGATTTTTTTTTCCTCTTCTCCTCTTCTCTTGCCGCCCAAGACAAAGGGGAACAAAGGGAAGGTCTCAAGAGGCCCTATTCTCTACGGGGACCCTCGTAGATGCGAGGAGAACGCCAAGAAGCAAGAAGAACGTTGTAGTTCGACGTTCCCTCAGGAATTTTAGATTTTTATTCGTAATAAAACCTAGCGCAAGATGTAAGTACCCCTCACCTGCAGTATAAGTAGTTTTGGTCAATTTTCCGTATGCTTTATCTCCTTATATGTATGTTTTACGATTAGAAATCGTAAATTATGAACAAGCACGCAAATTAGGTGTTTGTTAAAATGTTCAGTTCAGTTAATGCTATAGAAAGCATTAAAGAATAGAAATTCTTGCTCCAGTTTATGATTGGGACCAAGGTCCAACGGGATGGGCTCCTAGTTGCCCCTAGGTTTAGATAACCTAGTAAAAGCAAGAATCAGAAAAGGAAGGAAAAGTATTAAAGACTATTTTATTTTCAGTTGGCATTGTACCGGACTTCGGTCCAGGGATAGGCTCCAAGTTGCCTCTAGGATTAGATAACCTAGTATGGGATGGGCTCCTAGTTGCCCCTAGGTTTAGATAACCTAGTAGAACCCTAATGGATTCGGGATTTGCTACCTCGGGTTTATTAGGGATGCGCGCACAGTTGGTACATTGCCGGGCCCACAGCAGTTGATTATTAATTTCACCTACTATATGTATTTAGTTTTCAGAAATTCATATTAGCATGTGGTGAATTTAATAATTAGTTTTATTTTAATTTCAGTTCCAGTTCCAGTTCAGATATATATGTCATGCTATAGCTTACTTTTCAGTTTTAGTTCAGTATGTGCCATGTCTCAGTTATATGCCATGACATTCTATGATATGTATTTTAGCATGAGCCTAGCATGATTACTTATGGATATGAGCATGTATGTGCATAGCATGTTTTACAAAAGCATAATTCGAATTTTCATAGTTTTGTGAGGCTAGATGGTACTTACTAAGCTTTATGCTTATTAGTTTGCATTTCCTTATACTGCAGATACAGGTAAAGGAAAGCACTAGTAGCGGAGGCGGCGGGCTTGATGCAAAGTGTGTGTGATGGTGGAGTTGGAATAAAAGTCTTCGAAACTTGCAAAGCATAGAAATAGTCTTTGTTATGCTTCTTTAGTTATTCCGCAATATATTATGTGAACCATGTATGAACTTAATTAGACTTGTATTCGTGGTGCCTAGTATGCTTGAAGTAGTTTACTTACCTGACTTAATATTGGTTTTGTGAATGCCTGAATGTCATGAGTCATTTACTTGTGATAGGGTAATTTAGACCCATGTTTACGCTTTAGGAGTAAGAACTTAATACTTTTGATCTACATGCTAAATACTTAAGATATACTTGTTCTAAGATTAATGCACCATATGGAATGACATGTAGTAGCTAAGGATGCCTTTAGATAGGAATACTGAATAGTTTCAATAAGAAGTTGATACGAACTTGGCACATTCATGTTATGCTTCTACATGTCATTTTTGTGATTTCTAAGTTGCTATACATGCTAGAAACCCTCCAAAAACGTATTATAAATGCCCTTGAATGGTTGTGGAACTTTATTTATGTCATTCTGCTTGTTAGATATGATTTTGGTACATTATGGCTCATGTTTGATAAATTCTAGAAATCTGAAAATTGGAATTTCAGAACTACCAGTCAACTGGGAAAACATCAGTCGACTGGTATCGGGCACAGAACCATTCTGTGGCCCGACCAGTCGACTGACATATAGCAGTCGACTGGTACTGTGTAAAACAGAAGTGATATAGAGCAGCTGGTTAGTGCTTTAGTCATGCAATGCAGAGGTTGGGGGATCGAATCCTGCCAAGATAATAAAATAAAAGTTTTGCTTTATTTTGGGCTAGTTAGTACTTTCAACATGTCTATGAATTGTTAGTTCAGTAAATAGAGAAATAAGAATTTTCGAAATTCTCCTAGTTGGTTTAGCATTATCAGAAATCATTAATTAATCAGTCAGTCAGTTAGTTAGTAGTGGCGATCCGCCTTAAAGCTTAGTACCAGAAGGTGGGTTGCTACACCCGAAGATATTTGAACAGCCTACAAAGGATTCACCACTCCTTGCGAGGAGATGTATACCCGAGGCCTATCGTCGGATTGTTACTTGAAGACTCTAGCTAGAGCATGACATGTTCAGAGTATGAATCTCTTAAATACATGAGAAAAATTAGAATCTGTAGGACAAGAAAACATTACTTGGGCTAGGTGTGACGTACTCAGCCTAGTGGGGACTAACACACATAGACCATGTCCTGAACCAAGTGGGTATAAGATGGTGAAGGGAATGGGGCACGATTTGTTGGTGCAAGAAGCACCATATCGAACCTTGTTTTGATATTGGCAAAGGGTTCAATGTTAAGTATTGTTAGTGATCTAACAAAGTTACTTGAGTGTGCAGATACAAAAGCCCTAGCGAAAGACTGCTAGGCACCAGGCGAAGGACTACCTGAAATCAAAGACCTAGCGAAGGACTGCTAGGCACCAGGCAAAGGACAGCCTGGGAACCAAGACCTAGCGAAGGACTGCTAGGCACCAGGCGAAGGAATGCCAGGGTACAAAGCCCTAGCGAAGGACTGCTAGGCACTGGGGAAGGAATGCCAGAGTACTGAAGCCCTATCGAAGGACTGCTAGGCGCCAGGTGAAGGACAGCTTGGCACTGAAGACCTAGCGAAGGACTGCTAGGCACCAGGCGAAGGACAACTTGGTATCCAAGACCTGGCGAAGGACTGCTGGGCAAAAGTCCAACCGGAGGAGCCGGTTGGCATCAGGTACATTCTCCCGAGAGGAGTAGGTGAGGACGCGTTCCCCGTCGAGGGAACAGTAGGCGTCGGTTCGACCTAGGATTCCATTTTGGAGGCCCAAAGTCAGAACCAAGATAGCTAAGGTTGTATAAACTAATATCTTATTGCTCTATGGTGTTTTGGACTAACCCTGGATGCAGGACCGAAGGAACGAGTGTCTGCAGCTCAGAGAGCCTCAAAGGAGTGAGGCAACAGCTGACCAGGGCGCCCGGAGTGTCCCGGGCGCCCCCAAGGTGAACACAAAACACATAATGCAAAAGAAGGCTTCGACAGTTCATGTTCGGGGCGCCCCCGTGCTCCCGGGCGCCCCCGCTGCTCCCAGGCGCCCGCAGCTGCCCGGGCGCCCCCTCCGCAAGCCATCGAAGCAGAAGCCAGCGAAGCCAAGGGATAAGCTCTGACCCGGTCAACCCGGGCGCCCCCAGCGTCCCGGGTGCCCCGGTCAAGATCTGATCCTGAGATTGAAGGGATCAGAAGCTGACCGAGATGGAGGCGGATCGACCGACACGTGGGGGGGGGCGCCCCGGACGTTCCGGGCGCCCCCAGGGCCTATAAAAGAGCCCTCGACCCTAAGGCTTCGAAAAATAATTCATTCAACGCTTCTACGCTCTTCTGCTCTGGCGCTCTGCTCCGGAAACCTCCCGACTCGAGACTCAAGCGCCGAAGACGTCCCGCTGCTGCGAAAAAGACAACCTACATCGGACGTCGGTAAAAGAAGAGTTTTCGTTTTAAAAGTTTACTTTGCTATATTTGTAATTCAATACTGTAAACTAATTTACGAACTTATAGAATTGGCCGCAGAAAATGGTCAACGACCGTGGGCCTTGGAGTAGGAGTCGACCTAGGCTCCGAACCAAGTAAAACTACCTGTGTTTGCGTTTGATTGTTTTATTCCGCTGCGTAATTTCTCTAATCCTAAAATCCGAACATTTTTCGATATTCACCCCCCTCTATCGGTTCTCTCGATCCAACAAGTGGTATCAGAGCGGGGAAGCTCAAATTTGGTGCAACCACCAATTTGGGAGTTTTTCGAATTTACGAATTTTTTTTATTTCTTTTCTTTTTTCAATTAACACCACTCGATCTTTTCCGTTTTTTTATTTTCAAATTTTAAATTACGCCTTTTTTAATTTTAAATTTTCATTTTTTCAACATAAGTTAGAATTTATAAAACGATCAATTTTTGAAAATTTGTCATAAACTTTTTTTTATTATTATTTTAATATTTTTTCTCGAAATTCGTGCTACCTTAAATCAAGCAAAATTTTTCCCAAACATTGAATTCTTACTGTTTCATCATTAATCAAAATTGATAAAGCTAATATTTTCAAAAAATTTGTCATAAATTTTTAATTATTATTTTAATATTTTACCTCGAAATTCGTGCAATATTTATTTTGGGTGATTTTTCCTCCTTCTCCTGCACTACTAATCTAAGACCAAGTCTTGGTACATTTTTATTTCTCTTGTGTACAAGATTAAACTAAATGGCCAACCAAGAATGGAACAGTGCCCGCCCACCACTCTTCTCTGGCCCATATGAAGTCAAATGGAGTTCCATCTGAAGGACCATATGGACATATGGATGATCGGTCAAACAGGGTTCTACCACCCTACAGAAGATGGACTATCATTTACGTGGGACCAACTGGATGAACCAACCCTGAGGAAGATTGAGACGGATGCAAGGGCAACTGCAATCCTACAATGTGGCCTAACCAATGAAGAATTGAAGCGGGTCGGATATTTCAACTGTGCCAAGGAGATGTGGGAAAAGTTAATCAATCTACACGAAGAGAGCTCCGATATTGAAGAGTCAGCACCCGACTTCAAAGTTGACTTCGGATCAGAAGATGAGATAGAATCCATACTTGCTTGCAAATTCGAGCCAGAGTCAGAAGACAAAGTGACTAAGACAAAAATGGTAACAAATTTTGAATTTGTTCTAGATTTACAATTAAATAATCAAGCTGATACTATGATGGTCGAGGAAGGTATAATTTCAAGTGCAGGAAAAACTCCAAAGAAGAAGCTTCAACCTGTACCCGAGTCTAACTCAGACTCAGAATCTGACGACGAAGGAAGGGATCCTTGGAAACTGATCTGGTTGGCTCACGACCGCTACAAAATGCCGAAGAACAAAAGAGAAATGGCTAGAATCAAGGGGGAGATTCCCAACCGGGAATCAAAAGGTAAATTTGCAGTATTTGAAAATCCATTATTTACCTTGAATAATATGATTGAACCTTATAAATTAGTTAAAGCAAACATTAGTAAATTGGAACAAGAAGATGAAATATTGAAACATAAGGTCAAAATGCTAGAAAGTCTAATTCACAATCTTGCTAATTCTAAAAACCCAGAATATCATTACAATTATGACGTGACTTAGTTGATTGCTTTTTTGTTTATTTTATTATGCTTTGAATTAGGATTGGTTAGTTTAAGGACTGAACTAACTTAACTGAAATTTGAACAACATAGTATTGGGTGGAGGTGAGATGATAGTACGTTAGGGAAGCCTTTTCTAATAAGGTCAAGTATACACTACTTGGTCTCTTTAGACTAGTGAAACTAGCAGAAGCTACCGATCCAAGACCCAAACTAGTTAGACCAGAATTTACCAAAAAGTAATTTTGAAGATGAAATTTCACTAAAAGGCTTTGTCTAGGAAAGGGTTGATGATCCAATAAGGCTACGGCCAAATAAGGCCTTTTGCCTCGCCAAGACCTGGAAGTCAATTTTTGAAATTCAAATTCAATTTACTCTTTGTTAAATTCGAATCTAACACAAATTTTCAGTTAATTTTAGATTCAAATATCTCTTTTCAAAATAAATTTAAATTGGGTTTAAAAATTAATTTAACTTTTCAAAATTAATCATGGCCTTTTCAAAATAAATCTTTCTATTAAAATATGCATCTCACAAAACAATTAAGGATATCCTGTTTTGTCACTTAGAAATGGGTGAGATGCTTAGGACCTAAAAGTTGAGTCCAACCCAACCAACTAATTCAAATTAATCAAACTAAAATTAATTCAATTAAATCAAAATCAAATTTTAATTAAATCAATTAAATTAAATTAAATCAATTAAATTCAATTAAATTGATTAAATTAAATTAAATCTTAATTAAATCAATTAAAATTCAATTAAATCTTTTAAATTTAATTCATCTAACTTTTAAAATTTAAATTTAATACATCTGACTTTTAAAATTCAAATTTAATACATCTGACTTTTAAAATTCAAATTTAATACATCTGACTTTTAAAATTCAATTTTAATTCATCTACTTTTAAAATTCTAATTTAATTCGACAACCTTTAAAATTCAAATTTAATTCAACCGAACAACTTTCAAAATTAAAATTTAAATTCAACTAAACAAACTTAACCCTCTAAATTTTAATTTTCTCAAAAATCAAATTTAGCTTTTTAACTAAGAGTTAATGTTTCAAATCATTGTAATTAAAATCAAGTCTCTTTTGTTCACTAACCTGAAATTTATTTCATAACATTTAGTTCTTTCCTTTACCATTATACAAACCTTTCTTTCAGACATTTATTTTATTTTTGTATGGAAAAAAGTCACCTTGGGATTACTTAGGATATTTTTTTTGTGTGTCTACGGTCCGGGCTTAGATATTTATATTTTTTTTGGGACTTAAAAAAAACTTCTATTTTTTTTAATCATTTCCCCTTTTCAGTTTTCTATATTCATTTTCTCAAATAGGAGAATGAAATTATGTTTCAAATCATTAAAACAAAATACTTTTTTAAACTTAGTTTTCTTCTCTTTTTATTTGAATCAAACCCTAAGACTAAGAGGAGGATTAACTTGTGGTCAACAAGCCTCCTAGGACTGTGTCAGGTTTGGGGGAGTTCAAATTAAAAGAGGTTTAAAAACACTATGTTTTCAAACTATCACTCATGTTTTTCGAAAACTATGCTATCATATGTCTTTCAAACAATCATATTTTTCAAAATGTTAATACTTCAAAATTCATTTTAAGAATTGTGCTTTTGATTTTGACAAACCCTAAAGACACAGAGGAAGTTCCACTTCATGACCTACAAGGACTCTGAGGATGTGTCAAATTTAGGGGGAGTCTAAACCAAAAGAAATTATTTCTAACATGTATTTTCTTTGGCAATTATTTTTGAAATTATTAAATAATTCTTTTGATCTGAACTGACCCCTAAGGACTATGTCAAGTTTAGGGGGAGGTAAATTAAAGGAACTATTGAACATTTCAAAATAAGTTGTGTTAATAGACAAGTTTTCAAAGTTCTTTTGAAAATACAACTAATTTGCCTTTAAAAATACCAATATTCTATTTCTCAAAATGTTTTTGTGGCTTAGTAAATCCTTTTTGAAATACTTTTTGAAATTTTCTTGAGTTTGGAGAAATTTCCAGGACACTTAGGAAAATATCCTTGTAGTCAACAAGGTTTCCTAGGATTGTGTCAGACTGGAAAAGAAACCTAGTCAAGTAAAATATTATGTTTTCAAAATGCATAATACTTTTCAAAAATTATTTATATTTTTCAAAGTCTAATAGTTTTCAAAAACAGTACTTAGACTTTCCAAAAAGGCTCAATCTGGTTTTTTCAAAAGTACTTGCATATTTTTCAAAAATTACATAATATCTTTCAAAAGTACTTCTATAATGTTTTCAAAAGTACTAAATGCTTTTCTAAGGCAATAGTATTCTAAGTATGTGAATTTTCTAAAGATTTGCCTATAAATACAAAATCTTTTTTCAAAATTACACAATACATTTCAAAGTGGAGCTTTGTTGGTGAAATTTACGCTTATTGCTAGGCTTTCAAGAGTTATACTAAGTATTTTTATGTCTTCAAAACTCATAAACTCTGATACACACATTTCTTTCTTAAATCTTCTTTCAAAACCTCCTTATTGATATATGGCCAAGGGGGAGAGAAATAGAAAAGAGAGAGAAATTTTTTTATCTCGTTTTCACAAAAAGCTAAGAATTTCTAAGTACTTCAAATTGTTTTTAAGTGCCAAGTGCTGTTAAAATTTTAAACTACTTCAAGTGCTTTCAAATATTTCTAATCCTTCAATTTTTTTTTTAAGTATGTCAAAATGTTTCAAATGTTTTTAAGTACATGTTTTTTTCTAAGTAAAATTTTTCTTAGTAAATTTGTCTGAGCAAAAACTTTTTGAAAATTTTGACAAATGGTTCTAAGTAAAGTTTTTTTTAAAAAAACTTGTCTAGAAATTTTTTAAAGATTTTGTTTTTAAAAATACACAATGTATTTCCAAACAAAGTCTTTTAAACAAATTTTCTCACAATTCTCAAAGTTGAACCATTTGTTAGGGAAATTTGGCTCCAAAATTTTGCCTAAGTAAAATTCTTTTTGCAAAGTCAAGTAAAAGTTTTTAACAAAATTTAGGTTTGCAAAAACTTTTTTCTTTACCTTGTTCACCCATGTTTGTTTTTGATATATGTCAAAGGGGGAGGAAGGGTCAAAGTGAAGTGTTAACTTAAGTATTTTATAACACAATGATTTAGGGGGAGTATGAGAAAAAAAATTTCTGTTCAAATTACATTGGTTTTAGACTGTTCAGAATTGCTATGTTTTATTGGTCATAACCTTCTTGCTTAAACTGTTGTAATTTTTACTTAACATTGAATTGTGTTGCCATAAATCTAAAAGGGGGAGATTGTTGGTGCAGGAAGCACCATATTGAACCTTGTTTTGATATTGGCAAAGGATTAAAAGTTAAGTATTATTAGTGATCTAACAAAGATACTTGAGTGTGCAGATACAAAAGCCCTAGCGAAGGACTGCTAGGCACCAGGCGAAGGACAGCCTGGAATCAAAGACCTAGCGAAGGACTGCTAGGCACCAGGCAAAGGACAGCCTGGGAACCAGGACCTAGCGAAGGACTGCTAGGCACCTGGCAAAGGAATGCCAGGGTACAAAGCCCTAGCAAAGGACTGCTAGGCACTGGGGAAGGAATGCCAGGGTACTGAAGCCCTAGCGAACGATTGCTAGCCGCCAGGCGAAGGACTGCTTGGGATTGAAGACCTAGCGAAGGACTGCTAGGTACCGGGCGAAGGACAGCTTGGTATCCAAGACCTGGTGAAGGACTGCTGGGCAAAAGTCCAACCGGAGGAGCCGGTTGGCATCAGGTACAGTCTCCCGAGAGGAGTATGTGAGGACGCGTTCCCCGTCGAGGGAACAGGAGGCGTCGGTTCGACTTAAGGTTCCATTTTGGAGGCCCAAAGTCAGAACCAAGACAGCTAAGGCTGTATAAACTAATATCTTACTGCTCTATGGTGTTTTGGACTAACCCTGGATGCAGGATCGAAGGAACGAGTGTCTGCATCTCAGAGAGCATCAAAGGAGTGAGGCAACAGCTGACCAGGGCGCCCGGAGTGTCCCGGGCGCCCCCAAGGTGAACACAAAACACATAATGCAAAAGAAGGCTTCGACAGTTCATGTTCGGGGCGCCCCCGTGCTCTCGGGCGCCCCCGCTGCTCCCGGGCGCCCCCAGTGTCCCGGGCGCCCCCTGCACAAGCCATCGAAGCAGAAGCCAGCGAAGCCAAGGGATAAGCTCTGACCCGGTCAACCCGGGCACCCCCAGCATCCCGGGCGCCCCGGTCAAGATCTGATCCTGAGATTGAAGGGATCAGAAGCTGACCGAGACGGAGGCGGATCGACCGACACGTGGGGGGGGGGGGTGCCCCCGACGTTTCGGGCGCCCCCAGGGCCTATAAAAGAGCCCTCGACCCTAAGGCTTCGAAAAACAATTCATTCAATGCTTCTACGCTCTTCTGCTCTCGCGCTCTGCTCCGGAAACCTCCCGACTCGAGACTCAAGCACCGACGACGTCCCGCTGCTCCGAAAAAGACAACCTACATCGGAAGTCGGTAAAAGAAGAGTTTTCGTTTTAAAAGTTTACTTTGCTATATTTGTAATTCAATACTATAAACTGATTTGCAAACTTATAGAATTGCTCGCAGAAAACGGTCAACGACCGTGGGCCTTGGAGTAGGAGTTGACCTAGGCTCCGAACCAAGTAAAACTACCTGTGTTTGCGTTTGATTATTTTATTTCGCTGCGTAATTTCTCTAATCCTAAAATCCGAACGTTTCCGATATTCACCCCCCTCTATCGGTTCTCTCGATCCAACACGATTCATTATAGCTGCTGAAGAGTTTTAGAATTATTTTTGAGGTCAACCGTTGATCTTTCGATTAATTGGGGATCATGATGTACTACTATGTGCCACTCATGATCGTTCTATAATTAATTGATTAATTATAGATGCCCAACATAAATCGAAAGACTATTTAGTCACACGCACTACTAGTAATCCGAGGGATTTAAAATGAGTTGAAAATTGGATTTTCCAATTAAGAGATATTAAGCTTGGTTGAGCCAAACGATAAATCGAATCTGAATTTTTCAGAGACGCATCGGAAGCGTAAAATGGCTAAGTCTTTTGAATACTTAATAGATGAATTAAATAAGTTTAATTCATTGGGGCTTGGCTTGGATCGGCAGGCCAAAGAGGGCCTCCATCCTCTTTGCTTGGCCGGCCACAACAAGGGGAGAGAACCAAGTTTTTGGTTCAATTTATAAAATAAACCAAGTGTGGTTTGTTTTATAAAATTATGGATGATATAAATTTTTATATAATAAACTAAGGTTTGGTTTATTTTTCATGGAAATTAAAATGAACCATGGATTGGTTTATTTTATAAAATCAATCATGGATTGATTTACCATGATAAGGAAATTTATTCCATAAGAAAGAAGAGACCTGATTGATTTTTATCATGAATTAAAATATGATTTTAACCTTGATATAAAATCAAACTTGGCATGATGGAATAAGTTATTCCATATTTGAGAGGCTTGATGGTTGAGAGGCCACTATATAAAGGACCCAAGGCAAGGCTTGGGTGATAATCGAAGAGACGAAGGCATAGGCTCTCTCCCTCTCTTTCTCTCCTTCTCTTCTCCCCTTCTTGTCGTGCGCCAACCAGCCCCAAGAAGGAGCACCAGCCAGCCATCCTTTTGTGGTTAGTCTTCCGACTTCTCTTTTGGGTTTTCTCATCGCGTTCTCGGCGAGTCTAGTAGTTCTCGAGAACACGAAACTCGTGGCATTGCGAAGTCATCCCGAAGATACTCGGTACGCGAATAGAGGAGGAACTTCCAAGGGACGCTTACGGTTGGATCTCGACCCTTACTTCGAGTTACGTGAGATAATATATAAATTAGTTTACGTTTCTACAAAATAATTTCAAATATATGATCATGTCCACAAAAGATAAAATTGAATGCTTAGATGTGTGGTTAAATAATTTAGAGAAATTATTTATGCTAAACCTTCCGCTGCATGTAATTAATTTTGAAATTACGTACCCGCATCCATGTCAACATGCACCCGGTCCCAACAGTGGTATCAGAGCCGAGGATTGTGTTCGACATAATCATATAATTGTTTTGCGGATAACTTTGTCATGATCTCAATTTTGGAAAATTTTCCAATTATGGAAACATTTCAATTATGGTAAATTTTCGATTTAAGAATTTCAAAGTTTGGAAATCCTCATAAAATTTCGCAAACTTTTGAAATATCTCTGTTTCTGAAATTTTATGATAATTGTGTAAACTTTCCATTTTTGGAAACTTTCCAATTTTGGAAATTTCCTATTTTAGAAATTTTCAAATTTTGGAAAAACGTAAGTTTTCTTTGTACCAAAATCTTACAATTATTCTGAAAACTTTTATTTTTGGAAACTTTCCATTTATGGAAAGCTCGCAATTTTGGGCACTTTCTTTCAAGAAAGTCTAGACAAATTATGGGAATATTAATTGGCATTTAAATTTATAATTGGAAATTAAATTATTTACAAAATTCTTTATTTTGGATTGAGCCTGGGGGAGCCATCCAATTTAAAGTTAGTTGTTATAATTAAATTTCCTAAATTAAATTTAAACTGTCAAATGCTTATTTTGGATTGAGCCTCGGGGAGCCGTCCAAATTAAGTTAGTGATATTAATTTTCTATAAATAAAATATATGATCAATTCTTTGAAAATTTTTGAGGTGATTCTCAAAAGATAATTTCCTTATTTGATTTATGAGGTGATGCTCTTACATATTATTGTGTCCAAAATTAATTAGGAAAATTGTTTCCTATAGAGTATATTTCTTTAATTAAGATTTTTATGAAAATAATGTGGTTGAATTAAGGGAATCTGTCTCATAATTTAATAAGATTTGATTTAGAGAAATCAAAGTCTTAAACATATTATTTCTGAAAGTGATTATCATAATTCAGGAAATTGTTTCCCAATACAATTCCTTGAATAAAGTATGAAATTAGAATTAGGAAATTCGGTTCCTAATTTAATTAATGAGACTTGATAAATTAAGTCACATACATACTTTATTAAGGAAATCGTTAGAACATGACATAATTATATGTCATGAATGTGCATAAAAGAAAAAGATGAGACCCAAAACCCCTTACAAAATATTAAGGCCAACACCTTCCATTAATATGGTTAGAACCGGAGTTTTGTTTCTCGTTTGGATTGATGGACGCATCCATGCCCGGCCTGAACCTCAACATGTTCAAACCATGGAATTAGTTTATGATTAATATAGTTAGAGTCAGAGGTCAATCCTTAGGTTTGGTTGTTGGACACATCCAAGCCTGACTAAACAGTTGAATGAGCTCCAACCATATTAAAACTATTTCTTGATTAATGGGTCAACCTTAAGCTTGGAGCATCGATTTGTTGTGTCACAGCCAAGGTCGATGTAAAGAGAGGTGCAGTTGGGTGCTATGTATATTGTTGCATACTCGTTAATGAGTTAACAACCCAATGATTTATGCAAACATTCAATTAGTTGATAGCATAATGTGATAGTTACATATGTATAATATGTAATCGGTATAATTACCTATCTTCATAGCTAAGAATAACTTGATGGACTCTAGCCATGGTTGTTCTTATCTATGATTGGATATCAACCTATTTGGAGATGTTCCTACGATCTCCCGAATTGATAAAAAGGGTTATTCAATTCAAAAAATAAATAGGATTTAATGTATATTGATGCATTCTTTATCATTCTCATCACATAACCTCAATTTGTATTTCTAGGATAATCACCTGATCATGTCTTCTCTGAATTTGCATTCCATTTTGGACACCAATAAGCTGACTGGGCCAAACTTCATGGACTGGCTTCGAAACCTGAGGATAGTCCTCAAGGCAGAAAAGCTTGCTTATGTCCTTGAAGAACAACTTCCCAACCATCCTCATGAAGATGCAACTTGTAACGACCCGAAAAATTCTCTTAATATTTCCTTAAAATATTAAGAATGTCTAGATAATTTTCAGAGGAACCTAGAAATATTAATGCGAACTTTGGCCTAGAAAATCCATATTTTCTCATTTAAATTGGGAAAAAGGGGCATTAATGGGCCTTATATGGGTTTTGTAGTACCATAATTATTGGTGGATTTTAGGTGAAAATTAGTATAAATATAAAGGGATTTTAATAAGAAATATTAACATAATTATGGGGGAATTTTTAAAGGATTTTCGGAATTTTAGGGAAATAAAAAGGAAAATAAAATAAAAATAAGGTGCATGGACCAAGGATTGAACCTTGGACCTCTTGTACAACCATGTATGCACTAACCAACTCACCTAGCAAGGTAATGTTATGAGGGAATGAAGTGGATATTGGTTAAGGCATAGAAGAAGATGAAGGGTCATGGAGAGACTCTTCATTTACCTCCTTAATGGGCTATAAAGAGGGGGGTTTTGGGAGTTACCTCTTCCTTCCATCACTTTGCAATTTCTTCCTCCTCCTCCCCTCATCCTAGCTGAACACCCAAGGAAGGGTCTCCCTTGGAAAAGCTCCACAAGAGGTCTCATCTCCAAGATCTAAGGGTTTTCCAAGGATACAAGGACAAGGAGGCTCAAGGATCCAAAGATTTTGCAATCTTCTTCTCTTTTAAGGTTTAAAAATCAAGATCAACCATGGTAAGACTCCCTCACCTGTGGTGTAATAGTTCCTTATGTTTTTAGCATGATATATGGGTCAATTTTTGGGATTTGATGTTAAAAGAAACAAGAAAAGAAAACCAAGAACCCTAGGACATCCTATGGGTTTCGGCCACTAGATGTTTAGGGTCAAAGATGATGCTAAAAATCTTGATAATGTTGTTTAATGTTCTCTTATGATGTTTGGAGATTAAATATAATTTTTGGGAATTTTTGGGGTACCCTAGGATACCCTACGGTTTCGGCCAACAACAACACCCCATGGGTGGAGTTGGGTCTAAAACCTTAAGTATATGTTTTATGTTTTATCATGATATAAGAGAGATGGAGGGTGTTTATGTGAATGTTTCACATGGCCTTGAGACCCTATAGGTTTCGGCCAAGTACCCTAATAGGGTGGAAAGTTAGGATTTATTTCAAGTAAGGGCCCCAATGGCCCTATGGTAAGGTATGGTTGGTGTTGAACAATTGATTTGGGGTTTTATTGGAAATTTTTCCATGCCCCCATGGTCTTGAAGTTTCGGCCAAGAGCAAGATTTGGGTTAAAGGATTAGGGTTGGTCCTAAGTATGAACTCAAATGTTCCCTATGGCCTAGTATGAATGTAGGAGATGTTGTTTGGGAAGTTATGGGAGGTTTCATGGACCTAGGGTTTCCTTGGGGCTTTCGGCCAAGGATCTAACCTAGGGTTAGGGTTGGGTTAAACCGACCAAGATGCTTGGGTATAGGTTATTAAGATGTATGTTTAAGTAAGGTGGAAGAATTCTATGTTAACCAAACCCTTAGTTTATATGTCATGAATCGTATGTTAGGTCATAAATGTTTTAGACATGTGCCATGATCTATGAATGATATGTATGTATGCCATGTTTTATGAATAGTATGTTTGTATGCCATATCTTATGAATGATATATAGGTATGCCATGTTTATGAATAATTGTATGTATGCCATGCTCTATGAATGATGTGTACAAATGCCATGTTTAAGAATGAAAATGAAGAATGAAGTTAAAGTTCATGCCTTTAAGGCATAATGATGATGTTAAGTATGATGAATGAATGAATATGCTACGAATGATGATGAATGAAAAAGCATGTGAAAGCATTTTATTTTATTTTATGGGCTTGTACCGGACCTAAGTAAGGTCCACGGTTCTGGACTACCGATGATGCTGTCCACGGTTCGGGACTACCGATGAAGCTGTCCTTACGGTTTGGGACTACCGATGAAGCTGTCCTTACCCTAGTAGGTCGAGATTAGCTACCTCGTATTTACTTAGGGATGCGCGCATATGATGAATGAATGTGGTACAAGCCAGGGCCCAATGAATGTTATGATTATTTTAAAAGCATGTTTTTAAAGATTAAGCATCCTTATATATATATGCAATTGCCACATGCATCCATCCATGTTATGCATTATATTTATGATAAGAATATTATGCAAGGAAATTTTATGCAAAGTATGTTTATGCCATGATTTTATTTATGTTTATGCTAAGTAGGATGCCATGATTTTATTTATGTTTATGCTAAGTAGGATGCCATGATTTTATTTATGTTTATGCTAAGTAGGATGCCATGATTTATTTATGTTTATGCTAAGTAGGATGCCATGATTTATTTATGTTTATGCTAAGTAGGATGCCATGATTTTATTTGTGTTCATGCTAGTTTAGGATGCCATGATTTAACTATGTTTATGCTAAGTTAGAATGCCATGATTTTTTTATTG
>JAGFNQ010009197.1:0-36622 GCA_024364735.1 Boesenbergia rotunda | reverse complement strand
GCAAAATCATACAACATAACATTCATGGCATATCATTCATATAGCTCATATCATGCAGGGTATCACATTCATACATATTAAACATATAGCATAGCATGAATTTCTTAGGCATACATACTTATCTTGCATAGCATGGCATGGACACAAACATGGTCATGAAATGAACATATCATCAGCATATAAATCTTCTTAACTTGAACTTTCTTAACATGACATTCTTAAGTGCATAATATGAATGAATGCATGAGTGGAATGCCAAGACATAAGGATGCTCTTTTGGAAACTTAATACATAATACTTAAAAATACATTCTGCTTGTGGGATCCCTGGCTTGTACCCTTGTATTTGCGCGCATACCCTAGTAGGATGCGAGGTAGCTATCCCACCTACAGGGCCCTCTTGCTAGGCTTACTCTCGTTCAGCCTAGGGACAGCTGCGGTAGTCCGGAACCGTGGATCCCTTTCGGGATCCGGTACTTGCCATTCTTTAAAATAAAATACTTACATGCATTCTTTTCTTTCTTTCTTGATGAATATTCTATAGACGTTCAGTCATTCTTCTTTTCTTTCCTTTCTTTCTTTCTTATTGAACGTACTATAGGTATTCACATATTCTTTCTTTCTTTCATAAAGAATGCAGACATTTCATTTATTCATAATCATGAATCCATACATAATCTTTCCTACTTTCATAAGGAATGCATAGTATACAACATATATAGTATGGCATTCATACAACATGGAGGTAAAGTTTATTCATTCATAAGAATGATTCCGTAACATGACTTTTCCTACTTTCATAAGGAATCCATAGCATACAACATATATAGCATAGCATTCATACAACATGGAGGTAAAACATACATAGCATGAGAAACCTTTCTTCATTTCTGTGGTTCATAACTTGTACTTACACCTGATCTGTAGCCCGATCGGTCTGGTGATCGATCAGGGCAACTACAGAAAGTTTCATCGACCTGTACACTCACCTGATCGGTCCCCAGACCGATCAAGGTGTAGTTTGATCGGTCTGTGATCGATCAGGGTATACATGGATGGGCACACAGAAGGTTCTGTACGCTCCCCTGATCGGTCTCCAGACCGATCAGGGCATGGCCTGATCGGTCTCGGTGACCGATCAGGGTGTAGCCTGATCGGTCTGGGAGACCGATCAGGATGCCCTCTGACCGATCAGGTACTCCCTGATCGGTCTGTGTAGCCTGAATCGTAAAGCACAGTAACATTGTAACCTTTTCCATGAACACAGAATAGTAAGAACATCTACGAACAGAACATTTACGAACAATCATGATAACATCTACGAACAGAACATTTACGAACACTCGTAACGATTATGTTACAGGCGAGGAGACTTACTTCTTACGCTTAAGTTCCAAGGAGTGTTCGGCTTTTGGAGAAGAAAGCTCTTCCTCTCGTTCTGCTCCTTCCTTCTTTCTTTCCTGACTTCTCAAAGAACTGGGTTCTTAGGGTTCTGAAGGAAACCCTAAGTTTTGGTGGAAGGGAATCGAAAGTCTCGTTCCTTGCCGAAAAAACTCCCTTCGTCACTTCTCCTATTCTTTTATAGCGAACGAAGAGGCATGCGTCTCTCCGTTGGTGACTCTTCATCTTCATGAGTCTCTTCCCCTAATTTCCCCTTAACTAGCATTTCCCTTCTCCTTTTCTCAGCACTCCCCTGCTGGGTGAATTGGTTACATGGGCATACTTAAGGTTTGGTTCTTCATGAGGTTCAAGGTTCGATCCTTGGCACCCCCCTTTCTGCTTCATTTTCCTTTTTATTTTATTTCTTTCCTTAAGCCCACATAACCAATGTCTGTCTAGGGATGCTCATATTCACACATTTCATTCATAATATCAAAATGATATTAAATCTCATTTTATTATATTTTATGAATATAATAGTACTTTTACATAAAGGTACTTCGTATTCTTTTATTTATAAATTTGGGCATGTTCCCCTTCTTACATTATCTTTCTTGAGGAAAATTCGGGGCGTTACAGTCAAGGCCTTAAGAAATCCCCAAAAGTCAAGACTTAGGGATTTTAGCACGCAAGGTGCTCCAGAAAATGCCAAGGCATTTACAGATAAGAAAGAAAAGAAAGAAAAGCTATTTTATTTTCTAAGGCCAGTACCCGGCGTCCAAGGGCGTCGTTAAAGAAATCCAGGTGTCCAATTCCAAGGTCTTGGCCCTGGTAGACCAAGGTCTGCTCTATTAGGATTGGTGGCTCGCTACCCCAACCTTTTAGGGAATGCACATGAGATGGTACTTACGTCTTCAGTGGATCCAAGTGATTAGTATTTTCAAGTATATGCTTTAGCAAAGTTTTCGAAAGTTTAAGAAAGTTTTCAAAAAGTTAAAGAATAGCTAAAGTTTCAAGTTGAGCCAAGAAAAGTAAATTGAGATTTATTACTGCTTGAGTATGCATGTTTTGAGTTATACATGTTCTTAGTTTTCTTTCAAGCATATTAGTATCCCATATGATTTCCATATTGTTCTAGAAGCATGTTTGCACTTTTCGAGATTTTTGTGAGCTAGATAGTACTTACTAAGCTTTTTGCTTACTAGATGCATTTCCTCTTATTGCAGATAAAGGTAAAGGCAAGCAATTCTGAAGGAAGGCGACGAGGCGGTGCTGAGAAAAGTGTGTGTGGTGGCTGATTTTGGAGAGATCTTTGAGACGAGACAATTTAGTTATTTGAATTACAATGTTATAGTTTATTCAATTTTCAAGTTCTTGTTTTATGGAGTTTAGCGAACATTTAAGTTTTGGATAGTTTTACATACTCAATTTCGTAGAGTAAAGATTCCATGTCATTTCTTTTAGCCTACATATTTTTATGATCGCATTGGATGAGTAGAAATGTGAGTAGTTGGAGATATTGATACTTTGTTAGAGAAATAGATGCATGTGCCAAGATAGTATCAATTTCTCTTTGAATCAAGTTTTTATTGCATAAATATGTCTAGAAAAGTTGCATCCACATTTCATAATGCTTTAGCAAGGTTATAAACCATGTATTTGGTGTTAGGAATGCATAGGAGTCAAGATTGGTACAAACCTTATTGTTAAAGTTCATATAACTTGAATAGTTTATTTTCTTCCGCAAAAGTCCTAATTTCAAGTTTATGGATTCGTTTTGATTGGCTAAATTGATTCGAAAACTGGCATAGAGTATAGAAATGGTGTCATGATTCTATATGGCTCGAAAGTATGGGTTTGGTGGAGCTTTGAAGCAAATGCCGAAACCTGAAATTCTGATTTCAGGCCTATCAGTCGACTGATGCAGTATCAGTCGACTGATACCCGAAGTGTGAGTTGGGCGAGGCAAGTTTCAAAAGCTTCAATAAGTATTATTTAATGGGTTTTGAGAAAGGAATTGTGATATGTTATCATGCATGATCACCTAAGATAGAATATCATTGTTAGATGAATTTAAAAGTTTAATAAAAAAAAAGATTTCCGCATTTTGAGTCATGCATCAGAAGTCGAGAAGTAGAGAAAAGTAACGATTCGTCTAAGGTAGTAAGAAGGCGGGTAGCTACATGCCTGACGACCCGCTGGAGGCCCTATTGCACATTTCATCATAGCCGCACCCACTACACGGAAGAATGTCGTCAGTTCGGAAGGGATCGGGTTCCGCCGACGGCCACCCCCGAACGAAGAAGGCAAGTCGCCCGCGGGTGGGGCTCGGATAGGGATGATCGAACCTTCCCTGTGTCCGACGGAAGACTCGAACGAGACCCTCCGCTTGCTCGCAGCTTGTTCCAAGAGCATGTAGAGATAGAGGAGCAGCAGGCCAACCGGCAAAACGCCATTCAGGGAGGGGTTTTCATGATTTTCGTCGGAGGCTCCCACTCGGCAGGCTGCTAGATAAAAGCTGTACTCTGTAAACTCATGGGGCTAGTGGAAGATCCGCCTTCTCGTATAAGAGGCCAAATGTCCCAGACTCTGGCTCTCGCGAGTTATAAGTGGGCCTGCTCCCACGACCCTCGGATCGGCTGTCAGCCGGGCGCGTGGCAACCCACGCTCCCTGAGATGTCTCCGACCGAGAAGCCATACTCTCGCTCCGCGCGAGTTATAAGTGGGCCTGCTCCCATGACCCTCGAATCGGCTCTTAGCCGGACGCGTAGCGACCCACGCTCCCTGAGACGTCCCCGACCGAGAAGCCAGACTATCGCTCCTCGCGAGTTATAAGTGGGTCTGCTCCCACGACCCTCGGATCGGCTCTCAGCCGGACACGTGGCGACCCACGCTCCCTAAGATGTTCCCGACCGAGAAGCCAGACTCTCGCTCCGTGCGAGTAATAAGTGGGCCTGCTCCCACGACCCTTGGATCGGCTGTCAGCCAGACGCGTGGCGACCCACGCTCCCTGAGATGTCCCCGACCGAGAAGCCAGACTCTCGCTCCGCGCGAGTTATAAGTGGGCCTGCTCCCACGACCCTCAGATCGGCTCTCAGCCGCACGCGTGGCGACCCATGCTCCCTGAGATGTCCCCAACCGAGAAGCCAAACTCTCGTTCTGCGCGAGTTATAAGTGGGCCTGCTCCCACGACCCTCGGATCGGCTCTCAGCATGTCCCCGACCGAGAAGCCAGACTCTCGCTACACGCGAGTTATAAGTGGGCCTGCTCGCACGACCCTCATATCGGCTCTCAGCATGACGCGTGGCGACCCACGTTCCCTGAGACGTCCCCGACCGAGAAGCCATACTCTCTCTCCACACGAGTTATAAGTGGTCCTACTCCCATGACCCTCGGATCGGCTCTCAGCCGTACGTGTGGCGACCTACGCTCCCTGAGATGTCCCTGACCAAGAAGCCAGACTCTCGCTTCGTGCAAGTTATAAGTGGGTCTGCTCCCACGACTCTCGGATCGGCTCTCAGTCGGACGCGTGGCGACCCACGCACCCTGGGATGTCCCCGATCGAGAAGCCAGACTCTCGCTCCTCGCGAGTTACAAGTGGGTCTGATCCCATGACCCTCGGATCGGCTCTCAGTCGGACGCGTGGCGACCCACGCTCCCTGGGATGTCACCAACCGAGAAGCCAGACTCTCGCTCTGCGCGAGTTATAAGTGGGCCTGCTCCCACGACCCTCGAATCGACTCTCAGCCGGACGCGTGGCGACCCACGCTCCCTGGGATGTCCCCGACCGAGAAGCCAGACTCTCACTCCGCGCGAGTTATAAGTGGGCCTGCTCCCATGACCCTCGGATCGGCTCTCTGCCGGACGCGTGGCGACCCACGCTCCCTGGGATGTCCCCGACCGAGAAGCCAAACTCTCACTCCGCGCGAGTTATAAGTGGGCCTGCTCCCACGACCCTCGGATCGGCTCTCAGTCGGATGCGTGGCGACCCACGCTCCCTGGGATGTCCCCGACCGAGAAGCCTGTTGATGCAGTCTGACCCTAATTGTTGTTTTGGTGTTGACACCGATTTTAGTTTAGATTAATGAGATGATTGAGATTAAGTCCTGATCGGGGACTGGGCACGAAGTTGGATGAGGTCCTAGTCTGGAGGGCTAAGTTGGATGAAATCCTGGCTTGGAGGGTCAGGTCCTAGCCTGGAGGGCTAGGTTGGATGAAACACTGGCTTGGAGAGCCAGGTCCTAGCCTGGAGGACTAGGTTGGATGAAACCATGGCTTGTAGGGCCAGGTCCTAGCTTGGAGGGCTAGGTTGAAGTCCCAGTGAGTGAAACTGGGCACGGAGTCTTAGTCCGGGGGACTAAGAATGAGTCAGAGAAGGGCTGGAAGCTTGTTCTTGTGACTTAGAGGAGAATTGACCTTGCCTGGATCGGTCTGCTGACCGATCAAGGAAGTTGGCACGAAGTTCCTGTTAAGGCAATCAGCCCTTAAATGATTGAAAGATCATGGCTTTGATGTGTGTGGTTGAATATGTTTAAGGTTAGAGTGTTATGTTGTATTTGATGTGTGTGATTGAGTTTGCAGGACTTGGAGAATCATACATGGTGGACATATCCGAGGGACGAGAGCTGAGGGAGGAGAGCTCCAAGGGCAAGCCGGGAAGTGGACTTCAAGGGCACACGTGAAGGGTGGCATGGAGGCAAGCCAAGGGAAGGCTTGCGTGCGCATCCGAGGGACGATAGCCAGAGGAAAAGGACTTCAAGGGGCAAGCCAAGGGAGCAGACCTGAAGTCACACGTGAAGGAGAAGGTTCGGAGCGGCTGGAGCTGAGCTGGGAGGCAGGGCAGTCGACTGGCCATGGGGCAGTCGACTGCCAAAACCCACAGAAAGTTTGCAGCATCGGACCAGCCGACTGGCATTTCGGCAGTCGACTGGTATACCCCAAAAACTAGCCGTTGGCTAGCAATTAATGTTAGGTCAGTCGACTGCCCTTGGGGCAGTCGACTGGTGCGGGGCTGGACAGACTGCGAGTCTGTCTTGTTCACCTATAAAAGGAGCACCTTTTTGCACATGCACGGTATGGTTCCGTACAGTGTCGAAGTGCTGCTCGTCTGAAGAGCATTTTTCACTTCCTCTCTTGTATTCTACTGTATTCTGAAAAGAGGAAGATCGATTGTAAAGGTTTCTCCACCTTAAGGAGAGTTTTCGATAGTGAAAAGTGGTGCTCGCGGCGTGGATCCTTGGACTAGTCACCCATCTGGGTAGATACCAAGTAAACGATAAGTGTTAGCATTGTCTTGATTTCCTTTGCATATTATTTTCGCTGCGCTATCAATTCTGTAGAGATCCAAAACGTGAAAAAGTGCTATTCACCCCCCCCCTCTAGCACGCCTAGACGATCCTTCAGTTGGTATCAGAGGCGGTGCATTTCGGAAGAACTAACCGTCAACCGGAGCAAAGTTAATGGTGTTTCAAGAGGGATACTCCACCGCACGACCACCTTTCTTCGACGGGAACGACTTCGCTTACTGGAAAGGTAGGATGCAATACTACCTTATGAATGATATTGAAAACTGGATTAGTGTTGCAGATGGCATTGAGGCGCCCGTCGACGAAAGAGGAGACCCAACACCGATGAGATCATGGTCGAAGGAGGTGATGAAGAGGGTGCAATCTAATGCCAAGGCCACCACCACATTGCAATGCGGGCTCTCCAAGGAGCAACTGAACAAGGTGGGGCCGTTCAAGAGCGCCAAGGAACTGTGGGACAAGTTGGTGGAGTTGAACGAGGGGTCAAACGAGTCCAGAAGAGCCAAGAAGGACTTGCTAGTGGCCCAACTACAATCCCTTTCCATGAAGAGCAACGAGACCGTCAGCCAGCTACATGGAAGGGTAAAGGAAGTGATCAACGAGCTCCATGTGATTGGAGAGAAGATAGAGAACCGGGACATCGTCAGGTACGTTCTACAAGCATTCCCGAGGACCACCTTGTGGGCATCCATGGTTGATTCTTACAAGGTATCAAGGGACTTATCTTTAGTTAAATTAGACGATTTGTTTTGTGAATTTGAACTGCACGAGCAAGCTAACATTTCAGCCAAAGAGAAAGGTATTGCCTTTGTTGCAGAAAAGGAGAAGAAAAGGAGGAAGGAGAAGAAGAAGGTGGTCTACTCATCTTCATCCAACTCAGAGGAGTCATGCAAGCGCCTCTATGGATAGTGACTAAGAGGCCTTCATGGTAAGAAAATTTCGTAGAGCTTTTAAAAGTTTGTCTAACAAGTCCTATGCTAGGAAAGGGTCCAAGGGCAAGGGTAAGGCCAAGGACATCATATGCTACAACTGCCATCAAGAGGGACATATGAAGAACGAGTGCCCTCAATTGAAGAAAAGAGAGGACAAGAAGGAGGAGAAGAAAAAGAGTGACAAGAAGAAGTCAAAGGGAAAGGAGAAGGGTGCCACCAACCTTAAGGCAACTTGGGATGATCCATCATCCTCAGAGGAAGAAGAAGAGCAAGTCTCCCACTTTGCTCTTATGGCACAAGATCACTCAGACTCATCGGATGATGAACGAAGCTCAAGTAGTGACGATGAGAGTTCCTCCACTTCATCATCAGAGTCAGAAGCTTCGGTAAGTGAGGTATACCACTTACCCTCCTCTACTTTAGTAAAAATAATTTCTAGCACTAACATGGACTTAGCTAAGGCTAGAAGTAAAATTAAGGATCTAAAGGAAGAAATTGTCATGCTTAGAGTAGAAGCTACTAAACTTAAGGAATTGTATGCTAGTTCTACTTCTTCACATGCTTTACATGTTGAAACTGAAAATAGGGAATTAAGGAAACAGGTAGATGACCTCACGAAGGCTCTTAGGAAATTTCAAGTAGGATCTAGTAACCAAGATATGATCATCAACAGTCAAAGGGCTGTGTTAACAAGGCCGGCTTAGGATATAGGCCTAAGACAAAGGAGGTAGCCTTTGTTTCACTTACCGGTAGGATTGGTGCATCTAGGAGACTAGGGGCTAGGGGAACCTCAAAAGAAGGCATGGGTACCTAAGAGATTTCTAAATGATGCTTATGGATCAAAGATATGAGTACCAAAAGAGTATGTTTTCCATGTTGTTTAGGTAAAGGTGAAGGAGACCTCAACTATGTGGATAGTAGATAGTGGATGCTCAAGACACATGACCGGGGATGTGAGCAAATTCACCACTATTAGCTACTTAAGAGAAGGGACGGTCTCCTTTGGGAATAGTGGAAAGTTGAAAATCATTGGTAGGGGCACAATTGAGGTATCTTCCACCATTTCTATACATAAAGTACTTTTAATCAAAGATATGAAGTTCAATTTGTTAAGTGTGAGTCAATTATGTGATGCCGGTTTTAGAGTTAAATTTCATGCTAGGAAATGTGTAATAAGGCATAATGAATCAAATACTATCATATTAGAATGGTTTAGAGAGGCAAATTTATATTATCTTGATCTTACTTATGCTACTAAAAATGTTGCTAAGTGTTTCATGTCCAAAGAAAAAGAAGGATGGTTGTGGCACCGGAGACTTGGACATGTCAACATGAGGAGCATTGCAAGAGTGGCCAAGGAAGAGTTGGTGAAGGGGCTACCAATGATCAAGTATGAGAGGACCAAATTGTGTGATGCATGCCAAGAGGGTAAGCAATCAAAAGCATCACACAAAGGTAAAACCCTAACCACTACTTTTTTACCTTTAGAACTTTTGCATATAGATTTATTTGATAGCCATAGCACTCCCTCACTTGTAGGGAGTAAATATTGCCTAGTCATGGTAGACGATTTTTCTAGATTTACATGGGTTTATTTCTTGAAACATAAGGATGATACCCTAGAGATTTTTATAGGATTTAGTAAGAGGGTAGAAAATGAAAAACATACCAAAATATACCGAATTAGGAGCGACCATGGTGGGGAGTTCCAAAACGCAAGTTTCACACAATTTTGTGTTGAAAATGGGTACAAGCATGAATTTTCATGCCCAAGGACTCCTCAATAAAATGGGGTAGTTGAGAGGAATAACCGAGCCCTACAAGAAGCTGCTAGGACTATGCTTAATATATATTCCCTTCCTAGCTATTTTTGGGCCGAAGCGGTTAACACCGCTTGCTATATTCAAAATCGGGTTTTGGTGCATAGGTTTTTAGGAAAAACACCTTTTGAACTTTGGAATGGAAGGGTACCACAAGTCCACTATTTTAGGGTCTTTGGATGTAAAGTCTACATCTTAAATACCAAAGACGACCTAAGGAAGTTTGAGTCAAAAGCCGATAAAGGAATTCTAGTAGGGTACTCCTTGACTAGTAGAGGTTATAGAGTTTACAACAAGAGGACAAAAGTGATTGAAGAGTCTTCAAATGTTAAATTTGATGAGTCAACTAGTACCTACCCTAGAAAGGCCTCAATTGATAAGGATATAGAGGAGGTCCAACCTCTTGCCCAAAGAATCCAAGACCTACATTTGGAGGGCAATGATCAAGAGGGAGTAAGAAGTACCCTAGAGGATGAGGAAGGAGTAAATGAACCCACAACCTTTAGATCCTTGAGACATCACCATGATCACCCTATTGACCAGATAGTGGGTGATGTCACTCAAGGAGTCAGGACTAGGTCCTATTTTAGGGATCAAATTAGTCAAATAGCTTTAATCTCCCAATTGGAACCCAAGTCCATTGATGAAGCATTGTGAGATGTTGATTGGGTCTTGGCCATGCAAGAAGAGCTGAATCAATTTGAGAGGAGTGAAGTTTGGGAGTTAGTTCCTAGGCCCAATGATTGCACTATTGTAACCACTAGATGGGTCTTTAGGAACAAACTAGATGACCAAGGTAAAATCACTAGAAACAAGGCTAGGTTGGTGGCTAGGGGGTTTAACCAAGTTGAGGGACTAGATTATGATGAGACTTATGCCCCGTAGCTAGGTTAGAATCAATTAGAATTCTGCTAGCCTATGCCGCTCACATGGGTTTCACACTCCACCAAATGGATGTGAAGTCGGCATTCCCTAATGGGATCATTAAGGAAGAGGTCTATGTAGAACAACCCCCCGGGTTTGAGGACCCTAACTATCCAAGACACGTATTCAAATTAAGAAAAACTTTATATGGATTGAAACAAACTCCTCGGGCTTGGTATGAAAGGCTTTCTTCATTTTTGGTGTCTAAGGGGTTTAGGAGAGGAATAATTGACCCTACTTTGTTCCTAAAATCTAAGGACAAGGACATATTTGTTGCCCAAGTCTATGTAGATGATATCATTTTTGGGTCAACAAATAATGACTTTCTACAAGAATTCATCAAATGTATGGAAGATGAATTCGAGATGAGTCTTGTAGGAGAGTTAACCTTCTTTTTAGGCCTTCAAGTTAAGCAAACTAATGAAGGTACACATGTCTTTCAAACCAAATATGCCAAGGAGATGTTAAAGAAATTTGGTTTAGAAAATGCTAAGGTGGCATCTACACCCATAGGAACCAATGTTAAAATGGACAGTGACTTTGAAGGAAAAATGGTAGACTCTAAGCAGTATAGGAGCATGATTGGTAGTCTCCTATACCTAACCGCTAGTAGACCCGATATACTTTTTGCGGTAGGTATGTGTGCAAGGTACCAATCGTGTGTCAAAGAGTCCCATTTGGTTATAGTCAAGAGGATCCTAAGGTACGTGAAAGGTACCCTCAATGTCGGACTTTGGTATCCTAGAACCCCTAGTGTTGACCTAATTGGATACATCGACTCGGACTATGCGGGTTGCAAAGTTAGATAGGAAGAATACAAGTGGAGGGTGTCAATTCCTTGGATCTTCCTTAGTTAGTTGGAGTAGTAGGAAACAACCATGCGTTGCCCTATCAACAACGGAAGCGGAATATGTGGCAATGAGTGGGTGTGTTTCCCAACTCCTTTAGATCATGCACACCTTAGAGGATTATGAGTTGCATTACACCAAGGTCAAAGTCTTGTGTGATAATGTAAGCACAATCAATTTAACTAAAAAATCAGTTCACCATTCTAGGACAAAACACATTGAAGTGAAACATCACTTCATTAGAGACCATGTGGCAAGGGGAGACATAGAACTACACTATGTCGAATCAAAGTCGAACCTAGCCGACATCTTTACCAAGCCTCTTCCCGAGTCGGAGTTTACATCCTTAAGAAGAGGCCTTGGAATGTGTTTTGTGGAAGTATAGGATGAACTTGGAGATATTAGCTTTGAAAAAGGGTGCTTGATCCATTAGGGTGATACATTTGGCTCACTTGTGCTTGTGGCACACTGTTGAATCATTAAAAGTATCAAAATATGAAAACTAGACCAACTATGGGGAAGGCAAGTGTTTAATCAATGGACACCTTGCCCAAAGATCATAGTTGGACATTTTAAACCTTTGAAAACCATTTCATGTTTTATATACTTTGCCATGCTTTTAAAAGTCATATGATTACAAAATTGGATTCAAAGTTTGATACAAAATGTAGTGGTTTTCAAAACTTTTAGATTTTTATCAAAAGTCATGCTTGTTTGAAATTTTATATGGACTAATATTTTCCCCTGATAGAGTATATCATTTCAAACATGTGTGCAAAATTTTATAATTTTTGGAATTTTCTGGAATTTTCTGGGAGTTTCTAAAATTCGGCAGAAAAGTTGAAAAATCAGACTGATAGCGTATCAGTCGACTACCCCATGGGCAGTCGACTGGCATGACCAATTTCAACCTCTGTGAGAAAATTTCAGAAATCCAACTTTCTCTCATTTGATGCCATAGGGTTGGGTTGCTTAGGCAATCCTTTTGATGGTGTCAAAGGGGGAGAATGGGTGGTTTAAGTTAGAATTTTGACTTAAAATGGATGGTTTTAGGTATTTTGTCTAACTTAGACCTTGAAAGGTTAAAAATGGGGAGAAGACATGGATTAAGGGGGAGGTACCTCTTAGGTTCTGATATGACTTATATTTTTAATAATGTTGTTGTTAAGTGGAAACTTAACTTGGATTGTGATTGGAATTGAAAATGGAGGGAAGACATAGATTAACGGGGAAGTTACCTCTTAGGGTCACTATGTCTTATTTTTTTTCAATTGCTATCTTTTGCTATTGTTATTGTGGCTGTTATTTATCTCTAACTTAAACATATTGTCACGCATCAAAAAGGGGGAGATTGTTGAGGCAATCAGCCCTTAAATGATTGAAAGATCATGGTTTTGATGTGTGTGGTTGAATATGTTTAAGGTTAGAGTGTTATGTTGTATTTGATGTGTGTGATTGAGTTTGCAGGACTTGGAGAATCACATATGGTGGACATATCCGAGGGACGAGAGCTGAGGGAGGAGAGCTCCAAGGGCAAGCTGGGAAGTGGACTTCAAGGGCACACGTGAAGGGTGGCATGGAGGCAAGCCAAGGGAAGGCTTGCGTGCGCATCCGAGGGACGATAGCCAAAGGAAGAGGACTTCAAGGGGCAAGCCAATGGAGCTGACCTGAAGGCACACGTGAAGGAGAAGGTCCGGAGCGGCTGGAGCTGAGCTGGGAGGCAGGGCAGTCGACTGGCCATGGGGCAGTCGACTGCCAAAACCCACAGAAAGTTTGCAGCCTCGGACCAGTCGACTGGCATTTCGGCAGTCGACTGGTATACCCCAAAAACTAGCTATTGGCTAGCCGTTGGCTAGCAATCGGTTCCGTACAGTGTCGAAGTGTTGCTCGTCTGAAGAGCATTTTCCACTTCCTCTCTTGTATTCTACTGTATTCTGAAAAGAGGAAGATCGATTGTAAATGTTTCTCCACCTCAAGGAGAGTTTTCGATAGTGAAAAGTGGTGCTCGTGGCGTGGATCCTTGGACTAGTCACCCATCTGGGTGGATACCAAGTAAACGATAAGTGTTAGCATTATCTTGATTTTCTTTGCATATTATTTCCGCTGCGCTAACAATTCTGTAGAGATCCAAAACGTGAAAAAGTGCTATTCACCCCTCCTCTAGCACGCCTAGACGATCCTTCAGTTCCCGCGTGGATCGGTCTGGTGACCGATCCAGCTATGTCTGATAGGTCTGGTGACCGATCAGGGAGCATACAGTGAGATTGGGAACCTTACTGATCGACTCCTGATTGGTCTGGTGACCGATCAGGAATACTATTCGGATCGTTCTAGTGAACGATCAATTGTCGCAAGGTTCTCACTATAACCGATCAAGCTGGAGCCTGATCGGTCAGGAGGTGCTCTGATCGGTCTGCAGACCGATCAGGCCACACCCTGATCGGTCTGGGGACCGAACAGGAGGTTTGGACTGCGAAGCTAGAAAGACTTGGATCGGTCTGGTGATCGATCACGAAGGAGTCACGATTTCTGATTTCACACTGGGGACCGATCAGGCTAGAGCCTGATCGGTCTGGACCCATCCTGATCGGTCTGGGGACTGATCAGTAGCTGACAGCTTTAATTCAAAAGCGCTGTCAGAGCTCTGATCGCGTTCTGATTACTACTGATACACTACTGGTCTTTGCTCTGATATGTGATTCTCTGTTTATTTGCTGTGCTAATGACCTGCTAAGTGTGCAGATGATAGGGATGGATTCAAATACTCAAGGGGGGTCAATGGAAGTCTTTCCTTGGAGCAGGTTTGTCCATTTCTTCTTCTCAGGTTACAACGGATGGCGCGGGCTGGCAACGACTGGAAGCTGACGAGCTGACCTGGGCTTGGCTGGAGAGTTCAGTGAGTCCAGATGAGGTCAGGAGTAGCTGAGGTTGTTGCAGAGAAGCTGGTGAGCAGCTGGGAGCTGCAGAGGAGCCTGTGACCTTGGTTTTGAGCAGAGACTTAAGAGCTGATGGAGAAGACGATGAGAGGAGATTTCTTCTTTGGCTACAACTCTTGAGCTCTAGCGATAACTCTGATTCAATCATTGTGATTTTGAAGCACACACTTGAGCATTCTGTTGTTGCTGAGACTTGAGCACTTGGAAGGATCCGTGACAAGGCGATCAACAGGCAAACAAGGAAGAGCTGAGTGAAGGCTCTTGCCGAGGTTGTGCTGGATTGTTGTTTGCGCTTGTAAGCGTTTCTCTTCGTCTGCCTAGTGCTCAGTAAGCCTCCCTGTTTGATTGTTCTTAAGTTCATATCTTTGTTGAAACTGCTGTGGAGAGGTTTCTCCACCGAGAAGGAGGTTCAGTTGATATCCGGATTTTCTGGGGCTTGATCTGCCGACGATCAAGGGATCGCCCACCTTAAGAGCACGCCAAGGAGTAGGGGCAAGTTATCCCCGAACTTTGTAAACGAGCCTTGTTAGCGTTTTTGGTTTGCTTTTCATTCCTGCAGTTATACTCTGTTTTGTTTTTGCTTCCCCTGTGCTACTAACCCTAACTACAGAGAAATCCTAAAAGTTCAAAGCGATTTTTGTGTCTGGCTATATTCACCCCCCCTCTCTAGCCATCCAAGTTCCAACAAGTGGTATCAGAGCTTGGGGCTATGTTCAAGCGGCTTAACATCCGAGGGCTATCAACAATGGCTTTAAGAGAAGGATTTAGCACCACTCGACCTCCCTTCCTCGATGGATCAGATTTTCAATATTGGAGGTCTCGCATGGAGTACTACTACCTCAAGACCGACATTGGAATGTGGTTCTCTGTGAAGGAAGGCTTCACCCCTCCAAAAGATGTGGAGGGAAAAGAATTAGAGTCTTCACGGTGGTCGGCTGAGCAAACACGAAAAGGAAAAGCCGATGCGAAGGCGGTGGTGACTTTGCAATGTGGAATGAACAAAGACCAACTAATCAAGGTTGGTCCCTTTACAAGTGCGAAGGATTTGTGGAATAAGCTCATTGAACTCCACGAGGGCACCCGAGATTCGAGAATAGCCAAGAGTGACTTGTTCCTCAACCAACTTCAAAATCTCTCCATGAAGGAGAGTGAAACGGTAAGTAAGCTTCATCATAGATTCA
Organism: Boesenbergia rotunda; assembly: GCA_024364735.1. Classification (NCBI taxonomy): domain Eukaryota; kingdom Viridiplantae; phylum Streptophyta; class Magnoliopsida; order Zingiberales; family Zingiberaceae; genus Boesenbergia; species Boesenbergia rotunda. The sequence continues at coordinate 21,296 of JAGFNQ010009197.1, read as the reverse complement.
AAGAAGTCCTCAACGACCTTCACTCTATTGACGAAAAGGTCGAGAACCGCAACCTTGTGAGGTATGTGTTAAAAGCTTTTCCAAGGAATGTCTTGTGGTCATCCATGGTGGATGCCTACAAGGTTTCCAAGGACTTGTCAATTGTAAAATTAGATGATTTATTTTGTGAAATGGAGCTTCATGAAATGGCTAACAAGGCCCCAAGGAGAAGGGGATTGCCTTAGTTGCAGGGGAAAAGACCAAGAAGACGAAGAAGGAGAAGAAGAAGGAGAAGGAGGTTTCTTCATCTTCATCCAAATCCGAGTCCGAGTCCGAGTCCGAGGAGGATGGCAGCGGATCTTCTTCCTCCGAGATGGCCAACTTTGTTAGAAGAATGATGAGGAAGAGTCGGCGCTTCAAGAGTAAAGGTAACCATAGTGAAGTTAAAATTAATAAGTCTAATATTACTTATTATGAGTGTAGCAAGAAAGGACGCTTCAAGAAGGACTGCCCAAAGCTCAAGAAGAAGGAGGATAAATCAAAGAAGAAGAAGAAGGCCTTGAAGGCCACATGGGATGAATCATCCTCTGGTTCATCCGAAGAGGAGAAGGATGAGAAGAGTACACGCCATGTAGCACTCATGGCTCTTGAAGGAGGAGAGAGCAGTGATAAATCCACCGACTCCTCAAATGCGGCTTCATCATCTTCGGATGATGAAGAGGTAATCTCTCCCGAATTGGATAAATGTTATAGAACTATTGCATGTTTAACCGATTTATTGAAAAAGTCAAAAAATAAGGTTAAATCATTGAAAGTTGAAGTTGAACAGTTGAAATCCTCTAAGGATGAGGATATCGATGATTTGCATGTAGAGATGTTAGAAGATGAAAACAAATCATTGAAGAGTGAGGTTGAGAGACTCAAGAGTGTTCTTGAGAAATTCTCAACAAGCTCAAAAACTTTAGATATGATTCTAAATGAACAAAGGGTTGTCTATAATAGGGCCGGTATTGGTTACCGACCCAAAGAACCATCATTTGTTTCCTTAATGTCTAGGACTGATGTTAGACCATTTAAGACTCCTAGGGTTCAAAGGAAAGTAGTCAAGGCATGGGTGCCTAAGTCTTGCATAGTAGGTGCTTTAGGTCCCAAGATTTGGGTACCTAAATCTTCTATCTTTCGTATTGTATAGGTTGTGATTGAGGGGGAGCATCTATCAACTTGGTTCGTTGATAGTGGGTGCTCCAAACACATGACCGGTGATAGATCCTTATTCACTACCCTTCAAAGAAAAAGTAGAGGTAATGTTTCCTTTGGTAACAATGGTAGTCTTAAGGTCATAGGAATATGAGACATTCAAATATCCGAATGTCTTAGGATTAAGAATGTCCTTCTAGTCAAGGGGATGACATTTAATCTCCTAAGTGTCAGTCAATTGTGTGATGCGGGTTACACAATTGATTTTCAATCAAGTCAATGTCTAGTTAGACAACATGGCACATTTGACACGGTACTAGTAGACACAAGAGTAAATAATATTTACCAAGTTTCCTTTAAAAATGCTACTAATGCTTTTGTTAAGTGTTTCATGTCAAGAGAAGATGAGTCCACCCTTTGGCACCGGAGACTAGCACACGTGAACATGAAGAATATCCGGAAGTTGGCCAACAAGGGATTAGTTCGTGGCTTACCAAGCATCAAGTATGAAATGGACAAACTTTGTGATGCATGTCAAATGGGTAAGCAAACAAAATCTGCACATAAAGGTAAAAGCACTGTAAGTACTTCTACCGCATTGGATTTACTTCACATGGACTTGTTTGATTGTAGCACTATTATATCCTTGAATGGTAGTAGATATTATTTTGTAATCATTGATGATTTTACTAGATATACATGGACCTATTTTCTAAAATATAAGGACCAAACCTTAGATGTTTTTATTTCATTTTGTAGAAGAGTTAAAAACGAAAAATCATCAACAATTAAAACAATTAGGAGTGATCATGGAGGTGAATTTCAAAATCAAAGATTTTTAGAGTTTTGTCAAGAGAGAGAATATAGACACGAGTTCTCTACTCCTAGAACACCACAACAAAATGGTGTTGTGGAGAGAAAGAACCGGGTCTTACAAGAGGCTGCACGAAGCATGCTCAATGAGTACTCTTTACCGAGCTACTTATGGGCTGAAGCTGTGAACACAGCTTGCTACGTGCAAAACCGAGTCCTCATATATAGATTTCTAGGGAAGACTCCTCATGAACTATGGTTTGGAAAACCACCTACAGTGAAACATCTTCGGGTGTTTGGTTGTAAGGTGTTTATTCTAAACACCAAGGACCACCTAGGAAAGTTCACGGCGAAAGCTGATGAAGGGATACTGGTCGGGTACTCCCTTGTTAGCAAAGCTTACCGAGTCTATAACAAGAGGTCTAGATTGGTTGAAGAGTCTTCTGATGTTGTTTTTGAAGAAATTCCAAAAGCAAATGATCAACCAGAAGATGTCGAAGGAGTTCAATTCGAACTTAGGAAACTAAGTTTGGATGGAAGTCCAAGTGTTTGTAGATGGTGGTGATGAGTCTGATGACAGTGAGCCTAGATAACCCATAGATCAGCTGGATCCTGAGACTGAGCTTGTGTCTAGTGACACCATTCAAGAAGCACCACTAACACCAAGGCAAACGAGGTTAGCCTCTAGTCATCCCCAAGATCAAATTGTTGGAGATATCCATCATGGGGTTAGGACTAGATCATTCTTCAGGAATGAGGCTAATGAAGTTGCCCTAATCTCCGAAATTGAACCTAGAAGGATTGACGAAGCATTAAATAATCCCGATTGGATCATTGCCATGCAAGATGAACTAGGTCAATTCGAAAGAAGTCAAGTATGAGACTTAGTCCCTAGACCTAAGAAGACCACCATTATTGGAACCAAATTGGTCTTCAAAAATAAATTGAACCATAAGGGAGAAATCGTAAGAAATAAGGCACGCTTAGTAGCCAAGGGCTACAGTCAAGTCGAAGGCCTTGACTACGATGAGACCTATGCTCCCGTGGCACGATTAGAGTCCATCCGGTTGATGCTTGCATTTGCAGCACATCGTGGTTTCAAACTTTATCAAATGGATGTCAAATCGGCCTTCCTAAATGGCTTCATAAGAGAAGAGGTCTATGTCGAACAACCTCCGGGGTTTGAGAGTACCGCATTTCCAAACCACGTGTTCAAGTTCAAGAAGGCGCTCTACGGCCTTAAACAAGCATCCCGAGCTTGGTATGAGCGGTTGTCGACATTTCTAATTGAAAAGGACTTTGTTAGAGGACAAATAGACCCTACACTATTTCTACGAAGAGATGATGACAATATATTTGTAGCCTAAGTGTATGTCGATGACATAATTTGTGGCTCAAACAATAAGGGCTATTTGAATGAATTTATTGGACACATGGAGAGTGAATTTGAAATGAGTCTAGTGGGAGAGTTGACTTTCTTCCTTGGACTTGAAATCAAATAAACTCGTGATAGAATCCATGTGCACCAATCGAAATACACTCAAGAGATGCTCCGAAAATTTAACATGAGTGATTCCAAAGAGGTAACCACTCTCATGGCAACAAACACACGTTTAGACAATGATGAGAGTGGTAAACCTGTTGACCTAACTCAATACCAGAGCATGATAGGTAGTTTGCTATACCTCACAGCTAGTCGACCTGATATACTTTTCGCTGTGGGTATGTGCGCTAGGTATCAAGTTTGTGCTAAGGAATCTCATTTAATTGCTGTTAAGAGAATTTTGAGATACCTTAAGGGCACAATTGGAGTTGGTCTCTGGTACCCCCGTACCGAGTCATTTGACCTAATTGGCTACACCGATTCCGACTATGTTGGGTGCAAGTTGGATCGGAAAAGCACAAGTGGGGGTTGCCAATTCTTAGGATCATCATTAATTAGTTGGTCAAGTCGGAAGCAACATTGTGTTGCTCTCTCCACGACCGAGACAGAATATATCGCCATGGGAGAGAGTGTATCGCAATTGTTGTGGATGATTCATACACTAGAGGACTACAGATTAACCTACAAGGGTGTGCAAGTGTTGTGTGACAACATAAGCACGATAAACCTAACCAAGAATCCAGTCCCTCATTCTAGAACCAAGCATATTGAAGTGCGTCACCACTTCATTAGAGATCATGTTGCTAGAGGAGATATTGTACTCTCACATGTAGAGTCCAAGTCAAACCTAGCAGACATCTTCACTAAACCACTCCCTGAGAATGAGTTTAGCTTCTTACAAAGAGAGTTGGGAATGTGTCGTGCTTTATAGGATTGAAAAGCATTCAAAACCCTTCATGATCAGTTCAAACTGTTGGGAACAATTATTGGGGTAACTTGGGGACATCTCACACAAACTATAAGGTTCAACAAAATATTTTTGTTTGCTAGAAATGGGGTGAGATGCTAGGATCAACCTAATTACTCAAAATGTCAATGCATCCCTTGAGGAATTAGGTTGACGAGACAATAATCACTAAGTTGACCAAGTATGGGAAAAATCAATGCATAACATATGTGTACTTGGCTCCATGATCATACTTGGACATTCTAATCAAGGAAACTTGATTGGAGCTTCATATTGATACAAACTTGTTTGAAATTGAATGGATGTTTGTGATTGAATTTGACTTCACTTGGGTGGAGCAAATTGATTTGTTAAAACCATAAGGACCTTTGATCCTTGTTAAGGGATCAATTATAGTCAAGGAAAACCCCCAAGGTCGATAATCTTCCACCTGATCGTATCAGAATTCGATCCGAAATCTGAAACTGGAAGTTCTAAAATCGTATCAGAAAATATTTGATACCTGATCGGTCCACAGACCGATCAGACGTAGGGTTGATCGGTCCACAGACCGAATAGGAGTTGGCCTGATCGGTCCACTTGACCGATCAAGCTAATTCTGTGAAATCCACCGAAATCTCTCTGTATTGGCCTGGATCGGTCCACCGACCGATCTGGCCCCCTGTGGTGATCGGTCCACTGACCGATCAGGAGGGTCACAGAAAACCTCACGAACTTACTGTTCACTCCCTTATCGATCGGAAGACCGATCAGGGGCTTGCCTGATCGGTCATCCGACCGATCAGGACCAAGCCAGACCGATCAGGTTGGAGCCTGATCGGTCTGGGCGCTCCTAGATCAAACGGTGATCCGTTCGATTGCAATAAATTCTGGTTGGTGATCGGTCCACCAACCAGTTTAATCACGCCTCCACTTCATTTCTCATACCCTAGCCGACCAAAACTACTCCCTCATCTGAGTTTTCGACGAGCTTCTTCTTCCTCCTGCGCGTGGCTTCTTGCGATCTTCTCCCTGTTGTGCGTGAGATTGCTTTCCTTCTGCGTTGCTTGGAGTTCCTCTTTTGCTCCTGTGTTCTTTCTCACGAAGCGCCATTTGTGTGTGTTATTTTCTGCGCAACTCAGCCGAGTGATTTCTCTCAACTAACTCAACAATGGCACCTAAGTAAGGGTCTCCTACTTTCATCTTGTTGATTACTTCAAAAATCATAATACTTGATGAACTAACCTTGATATTTGATTTTGGGGTTCATTTTGGTGTGTGTCGTGCATGCCTTACTCATATGATCAATCCTTATTGTCACATGATTATGGATCAAACCATGTTCGATTGATTAAACCTAATCACATTTGATCATTTTCTGTTATGATTCATTCAATTGTCATGATCAATTCTTCAAATCCTTAGGAAATCTTCAAAGGGAAAAGAACCCGCTGAGGGGGCTTCGAAGGGCAAAGGCCCTTCATCGTCCGCACCCTCTCAAAGGCCTCAGCCTTCATCGAGTTCTCGATTCCCTAACGCTGCTTTTGAGCAAGCGTTTCAGACCCGGACTTTCAAGCTTCTTTCTTGTCGGTCTATTGATAGACCTTTCTTGGCTGATCATTGTCCCTCTATCATCGAGGTGGTTGACTTTTACATCCTCGGATTCTTTCTTTTGCTTGAGCGAACAATCAACTATGACCTTGTCTCTAAATTCTATAATAACTTGCTACAAGGACCGCAGGGGGCTTTGATTTCACTACTTGGGTAGCCAAGAGGAATCTTGACTTCTCCTATGATATCTTGGTGGTCGACGATCGCCTAATTTCTATTCCATCTACCCAGAGCTTCCTGACCCCTTACTGCCTCCATTTGAGGGCGTCACCCCCGATGACATACACGAGCACTTCTTTGGCCATCCCAAACCAGCTGGCCCCGATGAGTTAGGGCATGATTTCCCTACATTTGCGGCCCTTCGACTTTCTCTTATTGATTACATTCTTTTTAAGATAATCACCAACTGCATTCTGCCGATCACCTCCAAACCCTTGACTGAGATTCGTCCGTATCACTGTTTGATGTTTTATGGCATGCACCGCCATTTGGACTTTGACATTATGGAGAGCATCTTTCAGTCCATCATATCTTTTAGAGAGCCCAGCCGCCGCACTGTTTATATGTCATTCGGTCACGTCATCACTGACTGGCTTCAGTCAGTTGGTATTGATGTGACCAAGGGCAGGACAGTGCCCATGGTTAGACAGAATTGCCGATTGGGTAAACGCACGTTTGCCAAATCTAGCATCATTGTTGGGCCTGACGATCAGAGTCTGGTTTGGAAGGACGGGCGAGGTCTTGGCGAGCTTCCTCGGGGCGCACATGTTCAGGTACCAGCAGCTCCGGCTGCACATCAGGAGGTGCCCGCCACTGCTGCTGACTACGACTATGAGCCAGATCCCAACATCCACTGGCAGGTTTCGGAGCTGGAGCTGATGATGCAGCATGAGATTCATATCTCTGAGCTCTGGCGCCAGGAGGTCCGGTCTGAGTTTCGGTCATTCGATCGCCGCCTTCACGCGTTAAAGTCCGACGTCTCGGGGATCCGGTCCCAGCATCAGACATGGTACGACGAGTGGCGCCAGCATACGTTTCCTGGAGCTGCGCCTTCTGGCAGTACTGCACCGGGGTCCTTCATACCTGATGATGACACGGCTGATGACCCCATGCAGGCCGATGACCCCCCCCCCCCCGGCCGCCGATTGACTATGGCTGTACTCTGATCTTGTTTTCATGATTGGTGGTGTCTTTGACTGTTTTGCCTGTTATGCCTTGGTGATGTCTTTGACTATACTTTGATGTTGACTGTTATGACTTGTGATCTGATTGGCATTACTTGGTGTTGTACTTGACAATATTCTGATGTTGTGTGATACATCTGACTTTATGCATGATTTCCGTGTATGTCTGGTTACTCCATGGTTATTACTAGTTCTGGTTTTTACTCTATTCCTTGATTCATATGTTGCGTGTGATTGCTATGTCCTGCTTTATCTTCATCACATGATTTCATATGTTCTCAAAATTAAATTATATCTTTGTTGTTTTGGGAGAACCCCTAGGGTTAATGGGGAGTATGTTTAAACTTAACAACCAGTCTACACCCTTTTCGGTGTTTGACAAAGGGGGAGAGTGTGGTTTGGTTAAGTTTAGGACTGTTACGAGTTTACTGGTTGTAGGGGGAGGATCCTGATTCTCCTACGATTCTGAAATTTGAGACTATTGATTTTAAATTGAGACAATTGAATCCAAATTAAAAATAAACTTAAAATCGGGTTGTCAAACAACAAAAAGGAGGAGATTGTTGATACAATCTGACCCTGATTGTTGTTTTGGTGTTGACACCGATTTTAGTTTAGGTTAATGAGATGATTGAGATTAAGTCCTGGTCGGGGACTGGGCACGGAGTTGGATGAGGTCCTAGTTTGGAGGGCTAGGTTGGATGAAATCCTGGCTTGGAGGGCCAGGTCCTAGCCTGGAGGGCTAGGTTGGATGAAACCCTGGCTTGGAGGGCCAGGTCCTAGCCTAGAGGACTAGGTTGGATGAAACCCTGGCTTGGAGGGCCAGGTCCTAGCTTGGAGGGCTAGGTTGATGAAATCCTGGCTTGGAGGGCCAGGTCCTAGCCTGGAGGGCTAGGTTGAAGTCCCAGTGAGTGAAACTGGGCACGGAGTCTTGGTCCGGGGGACTAAGAATGAGTCAGAGAAGGGTTGGAAGCTTGTTCTCGTGACTTAGAGGAGATTTGACCTTGCCTGGATCGGTCTGGTGACCGATCAGGGAGCATACAGTGAGATTGGTAACCTTACTGATCGACTCCTGATCGGTCTGGTGACCGATCAGGAATACTATTCGGATCGTTCTGGTGAACGATCAATTGTCGCAAGGTTCTCACTATAACCAATCAGGCTGGAGCCTGATCGGTCAGGAGATGCTCTGATCGGTCTGCAGACCGATCAGGCCACACCATGATCGGTCTGGGGACCGATCAGGAGGTTTGGACTGGGATGCTGGAAAGACTTGGATCGGTCTGGTGATCGATCACGAAGGAGTCGCGATTTCTGATTTCTCACTGGGGACTGATTAGGCTGGAGCCTGATCGGTCTGGAACCATCCTGATCGGTCTGGTGACTGATCAGGAGTAACTCTGATCGGTCCGGGGACTGATCAGTAGCTGACAGCTTTAATTCAAAAGCGCTGTCAGAGCTCCGATCGCGTTCTGATTACTACTGATACACTACTGGTCTTTGCTCTGATATGTGATTCTCTGTTTATTTGCTGTGCTAATGACCTGCTAAGTGTGCAGATGACAGGGATGGATTCAGACACTCAAGGAGGGTCAATGGAAGTCTTTCCTTGGAGCAGGTTTGTCCATTTCTTCTTCTCAGGTTACAACGGATGGCACAGGCTGGCAACGGCTGGAACCTGACGAGCTGACCTGGGCTTGGCTGGAGAGTTCAGTTAGTCCAGATGAGGTCAGGAGTAGCTGAGGTTGTTGCAGAGAAGCTGGTGAGCAGCTGGGAGCTGCAGAGGTGCCTGTGACCTTGGTTTTGAGCAGAGACTTAAGAGCTGATGGAGAAGACGATGAGAGATCTCTTCTTTGGCTACAACTCTTGAGCTCTAGCGATAACTCTGATTCAGTCATTGTGATTTTGAAGCACACACTTGAGCATTCTGTTGTTACTGAGACTTGAGCACTTGGAAGGATCCGTGACAAGGCGATCAACAGGCAAACAAGGAAGAGCTGAGTGAAGGCTCTTGCCGAGGTTGTGCTGGATTGTTGTTTGCGCTTGTAAGCGTTTCTCTTCGTCTGCCTAGTGCTCAGTAAGCCTCCCTGTTTCATTGTACTTAAGTTCATATCTTTGTTGAAACTGCTGTGGAGAGGTTTCTCCACCGAGAAGGAGGTTCAGTTGATATCCGGATTTTCCGGGGCTTGATCTGCCGACGATCAAGGGATCGCCCACCTTAAGGGCACGCCAAGGAGTAGGGGCAAGTTATCCCCGAACCTTGTAAACGAGCCTTGTTAGCGTTTTTGGTTTGCTTTTCATTCCTGCAGTTATACTCTGTTTTGTTTTTTGCTTCCGCTGTGCTACTAACCCTAACTGCAGAGAAATCCTAAAAGTTCAAAGCGATTTTTGTGTCTGGCTATATTCACCCCCCCCTCTCTAGCCATCCAAGTTCCAACAAAGCCAAACTCTCACTTCGCGCGTGTTATAAGTGGACTTGCTCCCATGACCCTCAGATCGGCTCTCAGCCAGACGTGTGGCGACCCACACTCCCTGGGATGTCCTCGACTGAGAAGCCAGACTCTCGCTCCGCGCGAGTTATAAGTGGGCCTGCTCCCACGACCCTCGGATCGGCTCTCAGCCGGGCGCGTGGCGACCCACGCTCCCTGGGATGTCCCCGACCGAGAAGCCAAACTCTCACTCCGCGCGAGTTATAAGTGGGCCTGCTCCCACGACCCTCAGATTGGCACTCAGCCGGACGCGTGGCGACCCACGCTCCCTGGGATGTCCCCGACCGAGAAGTCAAACTCTCGCTTCGCGCAAGTTATAAGTGGCCCTGCTCCCACGACTCTCGGATCGGCTCTCAGCCGGACGCGTGGCGACCCATGATCCCTGGGATGTCCCCGACCGAGAAGCCAGAGTGTCACTCCGCGTGAGTTATAAGTGGGCCTGCTCCCACTACCCTCGGATCGGCTCTCAGCCGGACGCGTGGCGACCCACGCTCCCTGAGATGTCCCCGACCGAGAAACCAGACTCCCTCTCCGCGCGAGTTATAAGTGGGCAGGCTCCCACGAACTCCTCGGATCGGATCTCGGGCGGACGCGTGGCGACCCACACTCCCCGAGCATCGCCCGACCGAATGCCCCCAACTCTCGCTCTCGTGAGTTATAAGTGGGCACACTCCCACGAACTCCTCGGATCGGCTCGGGCGGACGCGTGGTGACCCATGCTCCCCAAGTCTCGCCCGACCGAACGTCCCAGACTCTCGCTCTCGCGAGTTATAAGTGGGCACGCTCCCACGAACTCCTCAGATTGGATCTCGGGCGGAAGCGTGGCGACCCACACTCCCCGAGCATCGCCCGACCGAATGTCCCCGACTCTCGCTCTCACGAGTTATAAGTGGGCACGCTCCCACGAACTCCTCGGATCGGCTCTCGGGCGGACGCGTGGCGACCCATGCTCCCCAAGCCTCGCCCGACCAAACGTCCTAGACTCTTACTCCCGCTTACACCCTAGTGGTCAGCACTCAGGTACTGTTGCACGACAATAGGCATGTGCAAAGCTAAATGTGTCCATAACCCTTGCGCTTGACTCATTCCCGTTAAAAGCACCCGAATCAACAAAACTTGAAGGTACGCGGATAGAAATATCACAGAAAGGATTCTGAGGAAAGTCTCTACAAAACAACAGACCAGAAAGAGAGAAAAATACAAAATTCTGACCCTCATTTGAGGGGTTGGTAGGTCTCCTCTAGTAAACGCTCAGACATGTCCGCCATTGTGACCACAGAATCAGGCAGGTTAGGGGCTATGTGTCCACCCTGCCTAAGCTGCCTCAGGATACTGGAGTGCTGGCATCTCAATACGGCTCAAAGACGCTCGGATACCTGGTCAGAAAAGGCCGACGAGTTGATATACTTCACTTGCCAAGCATTCCACCGAGCCTCTTCCCCCGACTTATATGCCCATAGCTCATCCAGCTCCACCTTAGCTGCCTCCCAGGTCGCCTGCTGCTCACGCAGCTGATCCAGCTCTGCCTGAGCCACCTCCCAGGTCGCCTGCCGCTCATGCAGCAGATGTAGTTCTTCGGCCTGGGCGCTCAGCTGATTCGCCAGTGAGCCGACCTCCTATTCATTGGTCGCCAGTTGGGCGCGTAAGGGCTCGTTAGCCCGGTCCGCCTCCTGGAGCTCGATCCGAGGCTTCTGGAGGTCCACCTGCAACCGATCCTTGGTCTGCTAGGCACGAATCTGCGTATGTTCGGTTTGCGCAACCCGGCGTTCTGCCTGAGCTGCCGCCACGTCGGCAGTAACAATCTGTGCCTTAGCAATCTCCAGTTCGTCCTTGGCCTGGTTCAGCAGGTCCTGGAGGTCGATCACTTCCGCCCTCAGGTCGTTCAGGGAAGCATCATCCGAAGCCAACCAAGTGTGCCGAAGCCGGGCCTTTAGATACTCCACTCGTCGTTCGTCTCGAAATCAAGTCTTAGTATGGCACAACAAGGACATGCACATGCTGTAGCTCGTGGACCAAAATTGCCATGAACAAGGGCAGGTTAGTGGCTCAACTACGGAGGGGGTGGAATAAGAACAGAGACAACATTGCTATACCTGGGTGACTGTTGCCATGAATTGGTCATCCCGGACGCTCGAAGAGTAGAAGTCGCTCTATCGAAGACCATAGTGAAAGCGGACCACTAGCAAGCCGTGCAGCTGAACGTCCTGCGTCTGCATGGGGGTCGCGCCACTCGGCACTTTTAGACTCATGGTCCGGTCAGACAATGAGGGCAGCAGCAGATGCATCAGGCGTTCCTCAGCAGGCTCCCCCGACTAGGTAAGGGAGAGCTCGTCCTCCTGGGGGAGAGCAAGCTCCTTGGGGGACGCCCGAGGGGAGGGAGACGACAGCACAACAGAATCAGTAGCGGGCTCCTTGCCCTCTCGATGGTCGCTGGGTCGGCTAGAAGAGGTCATCGTCGGATCAATCGTTAAGGTTAGTGGCTCCTCTCGACGGGCTCGCTTCCGTCGAAAAAGGAGAGGTTGTTCATCCTTCGAGTCCGACCAGGAAACTTCCTCCTCGCCCAACGAGGGTGCAGGAGGAACAAGGGTTGGCGCCACTGCAGTAGTTGGGTGGTTAGCCTCTCACTCGGCTAGTCGCTCGGCCACGTGGGCCTCTAGCTCTGCATCGTCCAGATCGTAGCCCTCCTTCGGAGCCGCCAAATACATCAAAGCGACTGCGAAGAACACAATGTTCAGCAAACCATAACAGGATAAGGAAGAGAGCAAAGGGCATATCGAAGGAAGAAGGCCGACGAATGGGGGCCGGGCTGAGCCCGAACACGGGCAAGATGTCGTCATCCAGCAGTTGTCCCCCATGGAAACACCGACCCCCAATCTTGGAAATGGCAAATTGGTACCGAGGGAAAGACCGAAAGTCCTGATGCAGGGGAGGGGGAGCAGGAAAGTTCAACAGAAAGCTGACCGGCCAGGTCGGGCTCAGGACAGAACGAATATAGAAATATCTTTCCTTCCAACCCTTGTTGGAAGACGGGAGATTCGTCAGAAAGGAAGTTCCTGATCGGGCCTGAAAGAAGAAATCACCCGGTTCTTGCCTTTTAGGGCTAAAGATGTAATGGAAGGTTTCGGGGAGAAGGGGAATTTGATATAAGGAGAAAACAATGATTGACCCACAGAGAAACCGAATTGCATTCGGGGACAATTGAGACAGGTTAACACGGAAATAGCGGCAAACAGCGACAATGTAGGGATGAACCAGGAAATGCAGCCCGGCTTGCAGATGATCTCGAGAAAGGGTAACATAATACGGCGGGGATCTAGCAGGTTGGTCGGAAGGTGAGGGTAATACGAGAGAATGGTCGGAGGGGATGTGGTAGTCTGTTCGGATCACCTCGAGGTCGTGGTGATCAAGCACCGACACCATTATACTATACCAAGGGGACGGGGGAGAAGATGAAGCAGACATCGAAAGCAAACGAGGGAAGGAAAGCTAACCAGGGAAGAAGTCGTCGAAGGAGAAGGACAAGACAGAATGTTTCTTCGGAACCCTACCCAGAGACCGAAGGACAGCATATCGATGTAAGGGGTAAAAGAGGCGGTGGTAAAAACTGCCGGGTAAAATTCTATTGATAGGATCCCGAGAGTAGCCTGGACAGTCCGATCACGGGCCTAAGGAAAGGCGGTAAGAAACGCCCGCCGTCCGATCGGGTCCGGAAAAACCTTTGAGGCAGAGCGTCCCACGTGAGACCCCATCATTCGCTGAATAGGCGGCTGACGCCTCGTCGCTCGTGAGAATAATGAGGAAGAGACACATGGTGTAGCAATTAAATACGGTAATAAATATACGTGATTCGAATCTGGTCGGGCATCCCAGGGAGTCAGAATCGAAGATACGGGTGATGTGACAAGCTGAGCCGATCAGGATGCCCGCCCACAGACGACTCCTGGGGTCGGCAAGAAGGAGTCGGGCCACTTGGGTGCGCCAGGCTCGCTTCAAGAGATAACAGTCTAGTCAATCGGACTCGACGCTTCCTTCGACTAGACTTGAAGGGGACGCTTATGATCCCGGCCTTGCCTATGGGTAGTATGACCCGCTCAGCCAGCCAGCCTAGCGCCATGAAGGTCCAGCAGGTGGACTGACCAAGACCTCACCCAGGGGATCCCTGAGCCAGGAAGCTCCCCGGGTATGATCCCGGCCTTGCCTACGGGTAGTATAGCCCGCTCAGCCAGCCAGCTTGGCACCACGAAGGTCCAGCAGGTGGACAGACCAAGACCTCACCCGGGGGATCCCTGAGCCAAGAAGCTCCCCGAGGTGCCATCCCACCATCGACGAGTAGGGTCGGTCAGATTGGCCCCAAGCTGCTCCTGGCTCGACCGCCTTAACGCACGTCCCGACTTAGATCGGGGCCGGGTGAGCCAGTCGGACGCGTGGCGACCCACGCTCCCCTAGCACCACACAAATCGGATAATCCATCAGAGGCAGCCAAACATAACCCAACAAACCCCCGACTCAAGGCATACCCTGCGCCTCAACTCTCCCAAGCGGACGCGTGGCGACCCACGCTCCACTCGCCCTCACCCGACCCGGTCCTTAACACTCGGACCCGTCGGTCGGCGCTCTCATCGCTACGCCCCCTATGTCATCACATCCCGGGTACGGCCTTGATGTCGGAGTATTACACACCTTACCTATTCCTGACACACCTCGCGGTCAGCTCGCCCCTTCAGTACCACCGTACTACTCGAGCACCCCGCGCCACGCCGCAGTACTCCCAAGTGCTCTCATACGAGCTGACAGGTACTACACCCTAGTCTCGTCAACACAGATAAGGGTTGCCAGCTCCCCCGGCTATATAAGCCCTCCACTCCTCATTCCGCAGGGAGGCACTCAAGTTCTCTCTGCTATCGCATTTCCATTTGCTACACTATATTTCTCCTGCGGATACTGACTTGACCGTCGAGTGCTTTGCCGGGGAAACTCCCCGAGGGGTTTGCTAACGGTCATTGTTTTGCAGGCAGGAGCCAACTCGAAGACAGGTCAGCACCACCTCGGTAGCTCGTTTCACTCGGGATACCATCCCACCCTTGGAGCCTCCACTCCGCCTCGCGACAGGATCAGGCATTTTATTGAATGAGGAAATTACTGTTGGTGCAAGTTGCATCAATGATGTTCTCCTTTAAGTGTTTTAATGTTTGTCAATACACTTAAGTCAGTGATACATTGAACAGACAAAGGGGAGCAAAGGAGAAGTAACCTAAGTTGAAGAAAAGACCTAGTTAATCTAGGCATCGAAACCCTAAGACCTGGCGAAGGGCTGCTGGGCACCTAGCGAAGGGCTTCTAGGCATCGGAACCCTAAGACCTGGCGAAGGGCTGCCGGGCACCTAGCGAAGGGCTGCTAGGCATCGGAACCCTAAGACCTGGCGACGGGCTGCTGGGCACCTAGCGAAGGGCTGCTAGGAGTCTAAGACCTAGCGAAGGACTGCTAGGCACCAAGCAAAGGACTGCTTGGTACCGAAGACCTAGCAAAGGATTGCTAGACACCAGGCGAAGGACTGCTTGGTAACGAAGACCTAGCGAAGGGCTGCTAGGCACCTGGCGAAGGACTGCTAGGGAATGAAGACCTGGCGAAGGACTGCTAGGGAATGAAGTCTTGGTCCAAGGGACTGAGCAACTTAGCTGAGCGATGACTAAGGACAGGAGTAGAGACGGGTCAGGGTTTGGGCATCTCGACGTCCGGAGGTATCGGAAGCTAAGCAAAAGTCCACCCGAAGGACTGGGTGGCAACCATCTCCTGAAAGGAGTAGGTGAAAGGCATGTTCTCGGGGGTGAGAACTTGCGCCGGTTCGACCTAGGGTTTCGTGGAGATCCGAAGTCCGAACCAAGTCCTTAAGGCTAATATTATATGTATATATGCTTTGTGTTTATGTATCTTGTAGGTACCAAGATTGGAAGACAAAGCAAGCTGCTGGAAGCCCTGAAGCAGGGTGCCCCCATCAGTGGGGGCGCCCCCATTAGTGGGGGCGCCCAAGCTAAAAAAGGAAAAAAGCAGTTTTGTGTGGTAAGCAGAATAGGCTTCAAGCGGGGCGCCCGGAACATCTGGGGCGCCCGGGTTCAAAGCTGTTTGTGCTGTTTCGAGTCGGAAACATAGATAAGCCTTCATGAGGGCGCCTGGGAGGTCCGGGGTGCCCTGGTCAAAGGTTTTATCAGCTGCGGCGAGGTCGACGCGGGGATAAGGTTTGACCGGGTTTATCGGGGCGCCCCAACGTCCAGGGCGGCCCCAGGAGTGCTATAAAAGGGGCTTCGACCCCTCTGCTTCAACAACAACTACTACAAGCCATTCTGATCATTCTGACCGACGACAACGAGCTAAAGACGAGGCTCTACGACCGGGAGGCTCCAGGAGGAAGTGCGCGGCCCTTCGGAGGTCCAGATCGGCCGAGCTTCAACCTTGTTTTGTTCGGTTTGCATTTAATAGTCTGTACTTAATTTCCTATACTTTTGATTGTACTATTGCACTGTAAGATGGGTTTTCTCCGCCTCCGGAAATTCCGGAAAGGAGACCAATAGTGGACTCACGCCGAGTACATAGGCCTTGGACGTACTGACCCTGGGGGGTTGGGAACCAAGTAAATAAATCCCGTTGTGTCCCTGTCTTGCTTTTATTTTTATTTACTGTTCCGCTGCACTAACGCTCTGAGTAGATCGAAAGTTTTACGAAGTATTCACGATAAGATTTTCACGGTCAATATTCACCCCCCCTCTATCGAAGGCACCGGTCCTACAATTGGTATTAGAGCCGAGCCGCTCTTCACCGGACTAACCGCTACGGAGCAACGACGCCAGGAGTTGAGGGGGAGCCCAGGGGGTAAATTAGGTATATTTTAATTAAAATGTCTATTTTTAAATTTCAAATTACGTGTTTTAAGTGCAGGGAGAGAGGGCACTATAAAAATCAATGCCCTACTCGTAAGATTCGATCTTCACCACCGATGGCAAAGGAGGCACCAACGCCAGGAAGCCGGAGGGACAAAAGTCACGTACAATGCTTCAAGTGCGAAAAATGCGGACACTATAAGAACAAGTGTCCAGCGAAGGTACGTAAGATTTATGTTCCAAAAGTTTTACAAATTCCTGCACTATCTTTAGATAATTCAGTTAATTTTTCTGATAAATTAGATTTACTGTATAGTAAAATTAATATTTTGCATGAAAAATTAGAAAATACAGACATGACTAAAATTTTAGAAATTAATTATTTAATTCAGAACATTAATTTAGCAATTACTAAAATAAATTATCATAACATTAATTCTAATAATCTTAAATCTGATAATTTTAATTCAGATAATTCTGATAATTTTAATTCTGATAAAATTAATTCTGATAATTTTAATTCTAATAAAATTAATTCTGATAATTTTAATTCTGATAAAATTAATTCTGATAATTTTAATTCTCATAAACTTAATTCTGATAATTTTAATTCAGATAAAATTAAACCTAAGGATAAATTTGAATTCAAATTCGAAAATCTTAAGGATAATTCGGAATTCAAATTCGAAAATCCTAAGGATAATTCCGAATTCAAATTTGAAAACCTTAAGGATAATTCTAAGGATAAGTCTGAAGTTAGTGAAGATAATTCTGAGGATAATTCTGAGAATAATATTGAAGATAAAATTCTCCTAAATAATAACTTAATTATAGATAATCTTGAAAATTATTACAAAACATTAATTAGTGGCCTAAATTACTCCTCCTATTTTGAGGACACTAAAAGATATAATTTTGAGGATAAGGAGGATATGGAACTATCTAAGATTAAGACCATAATTAATAAAAATTACAAAGGTTCAAATAAATCCAAATTGTTAGAAAAATTTGAAAAGATAGATAAAGATGAAGCAGAAATTTTTGAAATAATGAAAATGATGAACTTAAATCCACAATTATTAATTAATTCAATTAAATTCAAATTAAATCTTAATTAAATTCAAATTAAATCTTAATTAAATTCAAATTAAATCTTAATTAAATTAAATTAAATCTTAATTAAATTCAAATTAAATTAAATTCAACTTGAATTAATTTAAACTTCAATTAATTCTTAATTAACTTAAATCCAACTAAATCTTAAATAACTTAAACTCGAACTAAACTAAAACCTTACCCAAACCGTAACAATTAATTTAATAAAATTAAATATGTCAAAGTGGGTTGACATATTCGCGGGTTCACACGACATGTATCAAATCGGGAATTTGATACATCATTAGAAACTTAAATAAAATGATTGGACTTGTTTGACTCATGCATAATTGTCATGCCATGCATTTGCTAATTCCTTTAAATATATGACATGTCATTCATATTTAAAATGTTATGCATAATTTAGAACGGCTATAGGAAAAAGAATAATTGAAACTTGATCAACCTAGTATTGGGTGGAGGTGAGATGATAGTACGTTAGGGAAGCCATTTTGGCGGAACTAGCCGAAGCTACCAATCCAAGACTCAAACTAGTTAGACCAAAATCTTTCAAAGAGTAACTTGAAAATGGATTTTTAATAAAAGGTTTTGTCAAGGAAAGGATTGATGATCCAATAAGGCTACGGCCAAAGAAGGCCTAGTGCCTCGCTAAGACCTGGAAGCCAATTATTGAAAACCAAATTCACTTTACTATTGTCAGATTTGAATCTAACACAAGCTTCAATTAAATCATAGACTTAATAATAAATTAAGAAAAATGACTCAAGCATCTCACAATACACCTATAAGGCAACCATGCTTGTTGTATTGATACATCTAGAATGGGTGAGATGTTAAGGACTAATGAATTGATAAGCATGTTTCAAAATTGCCTTTCAAAATTACTAGAATATTTTTCTAAAAATATATTTTCAAAATAGTGCTTCAACATAATAATGTTTGTATGGATTTCATGCTTGTTTGATTGCCAATACAGTATATGCTTTCAAAAATTATATTCTTTTGAAAATTGTTTGACTCACACAATTAGACACAAGCCTCTTAGGACAACACTAAAGTTCCTTAAGGCACTTAGATAGAGTCAAACGGTATTGGGTACAGGGGGAGTGCTTTTCATTTTTTTTTGAAATGGTTTTCAAAAACTGCACTTTAAACATTACTATTATTTGAAAATACTTTTCGAAAACTGTGCTTTAAATCATTATTACTTGTGTTTTCAAAAAGGGTTTATGTTGTAAAAAAATTATATGTTCAAAAATTTACCTGTTTCTTTGACCTTGATAAACCCTAAAGACGCAGAGGAAAGGTCCACTTCATGATCTTTAAGGACTCCTAGGATGTGTCAAATTTAGAGAGAGTCTGAGTCAAAAGAAGAATTTCAGAAAAGTTTTTTTTGGTAATTATTCATTTTTTGTTAAATATTTCTTTTTAATCTGAATCAAACCTTAAGACTCAGAGGAAGAGTACTTGTGGTCAACAAGCTTCCCAGGACTGAGTCAAGTTTAGGGGGAGGTCAACATGTGTTCATATCTTCAAAATCTTGCAAAAAATCTAAGTCTTTCAAAATACTATTATTCTATTTGTCAAAATTTGTGTGACCTATGAAATTATTTTTGAAATAATATTTACTTGGGTTGGAGAATTTCCAGGACACTTAGGAAATGTCCTTGTAGTTAATAAGGCTTTCCAGGATGGTGTCAGACTGGAAGATAAACCAAGTCAAGTAAAATATTGGGTCTTTAAAAGTTCACACATTTTTCAAAATGCACTAGCATATATTTTCAAAAGTACTATCATTTTTTTTGGCAAAATTCTGTTAATATTTACTTGAGTTTGAAGAATTTCCAGGACACTTAGGAAAATGTCCTTGTAGTTAACAAGGTTTCCTAGGATTGTGTCAGACTGGAAAAGAAACATAGTCAAGTAAAATATTATGTTTCAAAAATTATTTATATTTTTCAAAGTCTCATCCTTTTCAAAAATAGTTAGCACTTGCAAAATATGCATAATATTTATATTTTCCAAAATAGCATTCTTTCAAAAATTATGCATTTTCCAAAAGTACTTAATTTTTCAAAAATTCAATACATTTTTCAAAGGTACTTATATTTTTCAAAAATTACATAATCTTTCAAAAGTACTTGCATTTTTTTTAATAATTTTCAAAGTATTTGGACTTTTCAAAGCGCATAACATCTGTTTCAAAATATGCATTTTTTCAAAAAAAAATGCAAGATATCATTCAAAATATAGTGCTTTTAAAAATTTGCACTAAGTATTTTCAAAAAGAACCAAAGGTTTTCATTATTGGTGCAAGTATTTTTGGTTTTTTTTTTATGTATGACAAAGGGGGAGAGGTGTGCTTAAGTTAGAAATTGTTTTTCCCAAAAATAAAAAATGTAGCTTCAAAAATTATTATTTTTTATCCCAAGAATAGTAAGTTAGCCCCTTCAACCAATCTAACTTAAGTTATTGTCAAACATCAAAAAGGAGGAGATTGTTGGTGCAAGTTGCATCAATGATGTTCTCCTTTAAGTGTTTTAATGTTTGTCAATACACTTAAGTCAGTGATACATTGAACAGACAAAGGGGAGTAAAGGAGAAGTAACCTAAGTTGAAGAAAAGACCTAGTTAATCTAGGCATCGAAACCCTAAGACCTGGCGAAGGGCTACTGGGCACCTAGCGAAGGGCTGCTAGGCATCGGAACCCTAAGACCTGGCGAAGGGCTGTTGGGCACCTAGCGAGGGCTGCTAGGCATCGGAACCCTAAGACCTGGCGACGGGCTGCTAGGCACCTAGCGAAGGACTGCTAGGCACCGAAGACCTGGCAAAGGATTGCTAGGCACCAGGCGAAGGACTGCTTGGTAACGAAGACCTAGCGAAGGGCTGCTAGGCACCTGGCGAAGGACTGCTAGGGAATGAAGACCTAGCGAAGGACTGTTAGGCACCTGGCGAAGGACTGCTAGGGAATGAAGTCTTGGTCCAAGGGACTGAGCAACTTAGCTGAGCGATGACTAAGGACAGGAGTAGAGACGGGTCAGGGTTTGGGCGTCTCGAGGTGCGGAGGTATTGGAAGCTAAGCAAAAGTCCACCCGAAGGACTGGGTGGCAACCGTCTCCTGAAAGGAGTAGGTGAAAGGCGCGTTCTCGGGGGTGAAAACTTACGCCGGTTCGACCTAGGGTTTTGTGGAGATCTGAAGTCCGAACCAAGTCCTTAAGGCTAATATTATATGTATATATGCTTTGTGTTTATGTATCTAGCAGGTACCAAGATTGGAAGACAAAGCAAGCTGCTGGAAGCCCTGAAGCAGGGCACCCCCATCAGTGGGGGCGCCCCCATCATCCAGGGCACCCCCATTAGTGGGGGCGCCCAAGCTAAAGAAGGAAAAAAGTAGTTTTCTGTGGTAAGCAGAATAGGCTTCAAGCGGGGCGCCCGGAACGTCCGGGGCGCCCGGGTTCAAAGCTGTTTGTGCTGTTTCGAGTCCGAAACACAGATAAGCCTTCATGAGGGCACCTGGGAGGTCTGGGGCGCCCTGGTCAAAGGTTTTATCAGCTGCGGCGAGGTCGATGCGGGGATAAGGTTTAACCGGGTTTATCGGGGCGCCCCCAACGTCCAGGGCGGCCCCAGGAGTGCTATAAAAGGGGCTTCGACCCCTCTGCTTCAACAACAACTGCTACAAGCCATTCTGATCATTCTGATCGATGA
>JAGFNQ010009196.1:0-19442 GCA_024364735.1 Boesenbergia rotunda | reverse complement strand
TCTCAGGCAAAGGTTTATCAATTTCATTCATGTTGTAGTTCATGACAAATTGATTATAACCCTCCGGCAACGATTGCAGGATAAGGTCTGTTGCCAATTCTTGGCCCAGTGGGAATCCTAGTCTTTCAAGGTTCTCCACATACCCAATCATCTTGAGTACGTGAGTTCCTACAGGAGTTCCCTCTTGCATCTTGCATGCAAATAGGGCTTTGGACACCTCAAAGCGCTCGTGCCTAGCTTGCCCTTGATATAGTTGTTTTAGATGCTCAACCATATCATGTGCATTCATGTTCTCGTGTTGCTTCTGAAGCTCAGAGTTCATGGTGGCAAGCATTAGGCATGATACATCCAATGCATCATCCTGATGCTTCTTGTAAGCATCTTTTTCAGCACGGGTGGCGGTAGCGACGGGTGCTTCTGGAAGGGGTTGCTCTAGAACGTACAGTTTACGTTCTTGTTTGAGGACTATCCTCAAGTTCCTGTACCAGTCCAGGAAATTAGCTCCGTTGAGTTTGTCCTTCTCAAGGACAGATCGCAGAGAGAGTGTTCGACGTATTAGATGACATGGTGATCTACAACAACACAACATGCAGAAATAAGTATCATATCTAGATCATTTAATTAGGCCTTTAATTAAATGATGCTCCCACTAAATCGTAGAGCTTTTGTAGGGGCTAGTCATGGATGTAGGCAAACTTACTTTGCTCACACTACTAGCTCCAAACCAAACAGCGACTACATTTATGTGGGACAAGATCCATATTATACTTTATCTTGAGTTAGCTTTGGCTAATTGCCTAAGACTTGGTATAACTAGGTAGGTAACCAATTACATCGTATGCAACTCTTGAAAAAGGGTTAAGATTCACATTACACATCATCTTGAGTTAGCTTTGGCTAATCACCCAAGACTTAGTATAATTTTCTTCTTACCCAATTTTCCCAACTTTTGGGATATGCCTCTAAGTTTCTCAATCCAATTGAGGCGACTTAGTTAAGTCTCGCCCAATGTTCGATAGCAGGACATCACAATTGTCCACTCGCACTCTACCAAGATAAAATGCGTTGCTTTACTTTGGCAAACCCAACAACAAATGATCGAGGTAGTTTATGAGTACCGAACCTTGGTAGGCATATTGAGTTGACTTAATTAAGATTAACATCTAAGCATGCATCACATACACACACATAGCATATATCAATATATAAGCAAGGAAATGTGACATGGTTATGGCCAGTATACTACGATCTTCTCAAGACAATGAGAAGATCGATGGTCAACCTAAGGATAACTTCTTCTCCAAGAGCATCCTCCGGACATCATGTGTGGTTGGCATCTTCCTTGTAACTTCATTCTTCAATGGACACTCCATTCCTCTTTTGTACATTACAATGTAGGAAAATTCGAGTCACATTCGAGTCTAAATCTAATTTTACAATTAGGAAGAATAGATACAAGACACAACACGCAGGCCGTATTATGAATTACAACATGCACACACACACATTCATCCAATCACATTGGGGTTAAGGCCATAACCATGCACCATGTCATCAATCATACACAATAGATCTAGGACATCAGTTTCATTATGAGTGTAATATAAAATCGCTCAAGAGTAGAAACTCCGTTGGTGCATTCTTGCGACAAAAAATGCACAATCTGTTCAGAACAAATTGACGCAACTTCATCAACATTAACACCAAAGGTTATAATATTTTGTCAAGAGCGATCGAACTATAGCACGCTATCATATGAATGATGATGTTATATCCTTTTAGTTTGATCAACACAAACTTTTGCGTAATGACAAAATATTCACACTATTATATGCAACCCATAAAGAAAAAAATTTGTCCTACTTCTATATCACATATAAAAGTGCATAAAACTTCATACGATCTTTCACAAGAGGCTCTAATACCACTGTTGGGATCTTCAGGCGACATAAACACAAAAATGCAGCGGAAACAAGATCCCTCGAGCGATTCATGCGAAAGAAAAGCTCGTACGAAATCATCTATCTAATAGATATATCTAAAGCGTATACCTTTAGAGCGTGCCCTTACGTTTATCCCGTTCGTCCAAGCGTCGTCGGATCTCTTGCATGTTCTGTTGGATCGAGAAATGCGAGAGAGAGGGGGGGTGAATGTCGCAAATCGTTCGGATTTAAAAAGAGTAAGTGCGCAGCGGAAATAAGACACAAAAACAATGCTAACAAGGTCGTTTTACTTGGTTCGGAGCCTGTGTCGACTCCTACTCCAAGGCCCACGGTCGTTGACCGTTTTCTGCGGGCAATTCTATATGTTCGAGAAAGTTTACAATGAAAAATATTACAGAATCAGAGTAGTAAACTTTTAATTAAGCTCTTCGTTACCGACGTCCGGTGTAGATCGAAGTGTTGGAGCAGCAGGACGTCGTCAGCTCGAGTTGGAAGAGTTCGGGAGCGTGTCGTGGAAGCAGAAGAGCGTGGAAGCGTCGCAGTAATTGATGCTCTGAAGAAGAGGTCGAGGGCCCTTTATATAGGGCCTAGGGGCGCCCTGGTCGACGGGGGCGCCCCCCACGTGGCAGCAGATCCGGTTGTAGCTCGGTCGCCGTCTGATCCCATTATCCTCGGGATCCAGTTTGACCGGGGCGCCCGGAGGACTCGGGGCGCCCGGATTGACCGGTCAAAGCTTCATCTCTTCGGCTTCGCAGGGATGCGCTTCGGCAGCTGGCAGTGGGGGCGCCCGAGACACGCGGGGCGCCCGCGACAAGCGGGGCGAAACGCGTCGAGGTTGTTACAGACTTTGGTTGACCTTGGGGGCGCCCTGGTCGTCCGGGGCGCCCTGCTCAGCTTCTGCCTCACTCCTTTGAGGCTCTCTGAGCTGTAGATACTTAGTCCTTCGATCCTGCATCCAGGGTTAGTCCAAATAACAATTATATTTTTATTTTATACAGCCTTAGCTGTCTTGGTTCTGACTTTAGTCTCCAAAATGGAGCCCTAGGTCGAACCGACGCCTAATGTTCCCTCAAGGGGAACGCGTCCTCACCTACTCCTCTCGGGAGAGTTTACTTGGTGCCAACCGGATCCTCCAGTTGGACTTTTGCCCGGCAGTCCTTCGCCAGGTCTTGAGTTACCAAGCTGCCCTTCGCTTGGTGCCTAGCTGCCCTTCGCTAGGTCTTTTCTTCTGGCAGTCCTTTGCCAGCCTAGCTGTCCTTCGCTAGGGTTTTAGCATTCTGGCGGTCCTTTGCCAGTGCCTAGCAGTCCTTTGCTAGGGCTTCTCCTGTCTGGCAGTCCTTCGCCAGTGCCTAGCCTTCCTTCGCTAGGGCTTTTTCTGTACACTCAAGAAGCTTGTTAAACAACAACTAACCCTTAACTTTTGAACCCTTTTGCCAATATCAAAACACAGGTTTGACTTGGGTGCATTCTGCACCAACAATCTCCCCCTTTTTGATATATGGCAACCTAGTTCAAAAAGTTATGGAAAAATGCTGAAATTGAAATCCTAAGTTAGATTCCCTCCCCCTGGAAGAAATCTCCCTCTAGGTTTTTCAAAAATAGGTGGTGTGAGTTAAGTACTTAGAAGATTTCAAGTTTTGAAAAATTTCAGACTTAGACAATTTTCAGTTTGGAAAAATTTCAGACTTAGAAAATTTTCAGTTTTGGAAAAATTTCAGACTTAGAAAATTTTCAGTTTTGGAAAATTTCAGACTTAGAAAATTTTTAATTTTGGAAAAATTTCAGACATAGAAAATTTTCAGTTTTGGAAAATTTCAGGCACTATGTTAAGCTTAAACATACTTTCAAAACACATAGTTCAGAGTTGGAAATTTTTAAAGAGAAATTTAAAAACCTTTAAGCTAACAATAATTTTAAACAAAAACATTAAGTTTCAAAATAATTCAGAGTTTAGAAATAAAACTAACTTTGATCCTCCAATTTTATGTTTTTAGTTCAACTTTTTGAAGAAGACGATGGGAAAAAAAATTTTAAAACAATTTTTGTTGAAGAAGACAATGGAAAAAATTTTTAAAACAATTTTTGTTGAAGAAGACATTGGAAAAAATTTTTAAAACAATTTTTGTTGAAGAAGACAATGGAAAAAATTTTTAAAACAATTTTTGTTCCCTGTTTCCTTTCCAACTCTCCCCCTTTGACATATATCAAAAATGCAGAAAAAAAGTTTGCAATAATTAAATCATTTGTTGTACTGAATCAAACTGGAACCTAAGTCTGGTTAAATCTTTAGGGACGTGTCTAACGCAATTAGCTACTTACCAACTGTTATAAACAGTAGTTTTCGCTAGGGTTAGTCAAGTTAAGTGCATTGTTCAAGTTAGATTGTCTAAACTTGATACTTAACTTGATTGCTGTTCAGTTTGTATTTAGTGCCCCAACTACTGCAGATGCACTAACTTAAAGCATCTTGAGTTAAGGCAAAGACCTAAGCATCTCAACCCTTTCTAGGTTATCACTCAAAGTACCCTAAGGTGCTTGTGAGATGCTGGCTTCTAGATCTATAGGTGCATGCAATTCTAGGGTTAGAGCCTAGGCTAAGTCCATTTCGAAGAAAACCCTAGTTTTGAAGGGGGTAGTTTTTTTTTAGATAAAACTAAGTCAAGTAAAAAATTTAAAACCAAAGTAAAACATTTTTAACACAGAAAGCATTTTAACATCAATTAAACATTTTCAATTTAAGCAGAAGCAAAAAAAAATGATTCTACTCTACTATGCATAATCCTAACTGCCTTCTCAGTGAGCTGAACTCAGATTCAGGTAGGGGTTTAGTGAATATGTCAGCTAGGTTGGACTTGGAGTCTACATGCTTAAGGACTATTTCACCCCTAGCTACGTGATCTCTTACAAAGTGATGTTTCACTTGTATGTGTTTGGTTCTAGAATGTTGTATTGGGTTTTTGGTTAAGTTAATTGAGCTAATATTGTCAATGTTGACTTGGGTCTGATTGTAGTCTAGCTGAAAGTCCTTAAGGGTATGCATCATCCATAGGAGTTGAGCTACACACTCTCCATAGCTTAGCAAGATTAGGGTTAAAGGATTAGGGTATGCATCATCCATAGCTTAGCAAGATTAGGGTATGCATCATCCATAGCTTAGCAAGATTAGGGTTAAAGGATTAGGGTTGGCCTTAAGTATGGGATCAAATGGTTCCTATGGCCTAGTATGTATGTATGAGAGGTTAGTTGGGAAGTTATGTGATGTCTCATGGACCTAGGGTTCCTTGGGGACTTTCGGCCAAGGACATAACCTAGGGCTAGGGTTGGGTTAAACCTACAAAGATGCTTGTGTATGGGTTACCAAGAGGTATGTTTAAGTAAGATGGAAGAATCTCTATGTTAACCAAACCCTTAGTTTGTATGTCATGAATTATATGTTAGGTCATGGATGTTTATGAATGATATGCCATGTTTATGAATGATATGCCATGTTTAAGAATAATATGCATGTATGCCATGTCTTATAAATGATACCTATGTATGCCATGATTTATGAATGATATGTATGTATGTCATGTCTTATGAATGATATGCCATGTTTTATGAATGATATATATGTATGCCATGCTCTATGAATGATGTGTACATATGCCATGTCTAAGAATGAAAATGATGAATGAAGTTTAAGTATGATGAATGAATGAAAGATGATGATTATGTCTTTAAGGCATAATTATGCTAAACGGCACGGTTGATGGTCGACGGTACGACGGTCGTGAGGACCGGTAAATGGGACGGTAGACGGGCCGGGCCGTAACAAGTTATGCTATGTTAAAGATGCCATGAATGTCTTATGAATGATGAAGCATGTAAAGTATTTTTACTTTATGAATGGGCTTGTACCGGACCGAAGTATGGGTCCAAGGGATGGGCACCTTAAGAACGCCCCGGTTCTGGACTACCGACTATGCTGTCCACGGTTCTGGCACTACCGAAGCTGTGCAACAGGGATGGGCACCTTAAGAACGCCTTGGTTCGGGGACTACCAACTATGCTGTCCTTACCCTAGTAGGTCGAGATTAGCTACCTCGTATTTACTTAGGGATGCGCACATATGATGAATGAATGTGGTACAAGCCAGGGCCCAATGAATGTTATGATTATGTTTAAGAAATGAAAAGTATGATTTTAAACTAAGCATCCTTATGATATATATGCATTGCCCATGCATTCATTATGGAAAAGTATGTTTATGAAAAGTATGTGTATGAAAAGTATGATTTTAAACTAAGCATCCTTATGATATATGCACTTGCTCATGCATCCATCTATGCTATGCATTATGTTATGTAAAGTATGTTTATGAAAAGTATGATCATGAAAAGTATGTCTATGAAAAGTATGTTTATGCTAAGTTATAATGCCATGATTTGATGTTCATGCTAGTTTATAGTGCCATGATTTTATTTATGTTCATGCTAGTTTATAATGCCATGATTTTATTTATGTTCATGCTAGTTTATAATGCCATGATTTTATTTATGTTCATGCTAGTTTATAATGCCATGATTTTAATTATATTCATGCTAGTTTAAGATACCATGATTTAATTAGGTTTATGAT
This sequence comes from Boesenbergia rotunda, assembly GCA_024364735.1. Taxonomy (NCBI): domain Eukaryota; kingdom Viridiplantae; phylum Streptophyta; class Magnoliopsida; order Zingiberales; family Zingiberaceae; genus Boesenbergia; species Boesenbergia rotunda. The sequence continues at coordinate 12,879 of JAGFNQ010009196.1, read as the reverse complement.
AAGTAGGATGCCATGATTTTATTTATGTTCATGTTAGTTTAGGATGCCATGATTTAATTATGTTTATGCTAAGTTAGGATGCCATGATTTTATTTATATCCATACTAATTTATGAAGCCATGATTGGATTATGTTTGTGCTAAGTTAGGATACCATGATTTTATTTAGGTTCATGCTAAGAATGTTTATGAAGTTATGCTTATTATGGTTATGTCTATGCCAAGTATTATGCCATGCTGTGAATGTTTTAAGTTTATGTTTATGTCATGCTACGAATGTGATTGAGTTGATGATCATGCCATGTGCATGTATGTTAAGTGATCATGAAGGCTTATGCTCTAAGCAAAGCACTAAGAATGTTAATGTTTTATGTGCATGTATGTTAAGTGATTATGAAGGATTATGTTCCAAGTAAAGCACTAAGTATGTTAATGTTCATGTGCTCATGATTAAGTGATGAATGATTTTAGTGAGTAGGAAAGAGTCTTACTAAGCCTGTGTGCTTATAGTCTTATTTTTCTTATACCGCAGATCATGCAAGGGGACCGTAAGGAAGTAGCAGGAGGGCAATAAAGTATGTGTGTGATAGTGACTTGGCCAAGGAGCAATATGGTTGCTCGTGTTATGATAGAACTTTACCTTTACTATTATGTGCTTGAGTATGACCCTATGACATGATGCTAAGTATGACATGATGCTACGAATGACATGATGATAAGTATGATATGATGCTAAGTATAAAGTTACTATGCTAAGTTCCTATGATATGATGCTAGAAATGGTAGTAAGTGCATGTAGGAGTAAGTTAAAGGTTTCCGCTGCATTATGATATATACATGCTCTAAGTATGTTAACGTAACGCCGTTTTAGGAAAAACAAAAAGCGGGCGTTACAGGTTGGTAACAGAGCGGTAACCATCTCACTACACACACATCAAGCCCTCTTCCTGCCGCTTCCAAGTAAGTACCTCTTTACATGTCTTATAGTAGGAAGATGTCTTATGATTTTAAGGTATGCCAGGATGAACGGTATTTATGATGAAAAGTACGTTACGATATGTAACAATGAATGATGCTTTATCTTAGTTTAGGAATTAAATATTTAGAATAATATAGGGGTAGAAAATAAAACTGATATTGGCCATACTTGTCTTTGGTGAAGAAAAGCATGGCTAGAAGACAGAGTAACAGAATTGATGAGAATTTATGAATGAAAATTAAATGATAAGTAAGTAGTGTAGCTAGAAGTTTTTGCTCATTTAAGGCAATATAACTAAGTGAATAACCATAGGAATATATAAGTTTAGATAATTTGACAAACCAGAATGTAGATAGAAGAGAAATGTAGTACTTGTTATATTAGTGTGTATTCTAAAAAGAACTGTCATTTAGCTATACGTAGGCTAGCAGTTATATTTTAATAAAGAAATTATTAGTTATATAAAACAAAAATCTAGTTAAGTTTAAGCATTCTTAAACTATTAATGAGCTGATAGCTGACAAACCTGGTATACTCGACTTTGACAAATATTACCTAGCTATGACAACATATTATAATAATTAGGGTACTTCGTATAGACTTATAGTGTGATAATATTAACTTAATAAGAGTAATATATTGAATGTTTCTAGAAAGAATATAGTAGGCAATATAGAAGTAGGCATCCAAGAAGCCAAACAACGTGGCCGATGCACTCAGTCGGAAGTCAAGTGCCACCTTGATGTCCATATCTAGATTACCCCGACCACTCGAAAGAGAAATTATTAATTTTGGAGTCGAGGTTTTCTACCATGACAATGGCACCGATGCTGTTCGAGGACATACTAGAAAAGCAAAATGGTGATCCGAGTCTTCAGAGAATTAGACAGGAGATCCTAGAAGGAAAGGACGATGGTGTTCATATCGCCAACAGGGGAGTACTCTACCTTAGGGATCGTCTATGTATCCCTAATGCTCCGGAACTGCGGAGAGAAATATTAATAGAAGCTCACGGAACCCCTTACTCGATGCATCCAGGATCCACCAAAATGTATCAAGACCTGAAGGAGAAGTTCTGGTGGTCCGGTATGAAGGGTGATGTGGCTCGGCATGTTAGTACTTGCCTGACATGCCAACGAGTGAAAGTAGAACACCAGCGACCCGGAGGAGCTCCGCAGCCACTCCCAATTTCGGAATGGAAATGGGAAAATATCTCTATGGATTTTATTTCGGGACTTCCCAAGACTACAAATGGCTATGATGCGGTATGGGTGATTGTGGACAGGTTGATGAAGTCTGCTCACTTCTTAGCTGTTAAGATGACTTATTCGATTGAGCAACTGGCTCAATTATATGCTAAGGAGGTAATCAGACTTCATGGAGTGCCCAAGACCATCATCTCAGATGGGGATGGTCGCATCACTTCACATTTCTGGGAGTGTGTCCAGAAGTCCCTCGACACCAAATTACGATTCAATACAACTTTTCATCCTCAGGCTGACGGGCAAACTGACCGAGTAAATCAAGTATTGGAAGACATGTTACGGGTTTGTGCTCTGGATTTCAAAGGGAGCTGGTGCCGATATCTATGTTTGGCGGAATTCGCCTACAATAATAGCTACCAAGCAACTATCGGCATGGCACCTTATGAGGCTCTGTACGGCAGGAGATGTAGGTCTCCAATCTGTTGGTATGAGAGTGGTGAAAAGAAGGAAATGGGGCTCACAACGGATGTCATAGACAGCACCACCCGAGCTATACAGAATATTCGATAACAGATAGAAACTACTCAGAGCCGACAAAAGAGTTATGCCGATGTTCGGCGTAGACCACTGGAGTTTAATGTTGGAGATTGGGTGTTTCTGAAAGTGGCTCCTATGAAAGGGGTGACAAGATTCGGGAGGAAAGGAAAGCTAAGTCCGCGTTATGTGGGGCCATACCTGATTCTGAAAAGAGTTGGTAAGGTGGCATACGAGTTGGTGCTACCTTCAGAGATGTCAGCTATCCATAACATATTCCATGTGTCCCTGCTTAAAAAGTGTATCCCAGATATGGATCGAGTGATCGAGCCGTAGACAGTGCAAGTACAAGGGGACCTAAGTTATGAGAGCAGACCCATTCAGATTTTGGATAGGGAGGTCAAGAAGCTGAGGAGTAAGGAGGTACCCTTAGTCAAGGCCTTATGGCCAAGCCAGCGGTTCGAGGAAGCTACCTGGGAACGTGAGGACGAGATGAGGCGCAAGTACCCGGAGCTGTTCTAAGTTCAAGGACGAACTTTCACGAGGTATGGGGAATTGTAACGACCCGAAAAATTCTCTTAATATTTACTTAAAATATTAAGCATGTCTAGATAATTTTCTGAGGAACCTAGAAATATTAATGCAAACCTTGGCCTAGAAAATCCATGTTTTCTCATTTAAATTGGGAAAAAGGGCACTAATGGGCCTTATATGGGTTTTTTAGTACCATAATTTTTGGTGGATTTTAGCTGAAAATTAGTATAAATATAAAGGGATTTTAATAAGAAATATTAACATAATTATGGGGGAATTTTTAAGGAATTTTCGAAAAATACTAGGAAAAATAAAATAAAAGAAGTGGAAAAAAAATTATGCAACTACCAAGGATTGAACCTTAGACCTCTAGTACAACCATGTATGTACTAACCAACTCACCTAGCAAGGTATTGTTAGGAGGGAATGAAGTGGATATTGGTTAAGGCATAGAAGAAGATGAAGGGTCATGGAGAGACTCTTCATTTACCTCCTTAATGGGTTATAAAAGGGGGGGTTTTGGGAGTTACCTCTTCTTCCCATTACTTGGATTTTCGAAACTCCTCCTTCCCTCATCCTAGCCGAACACCCAAGGAAGGGTTTCCCCTTGGAAAAGCTCCACAAGAGGTCTTATCCCCAAGATCTAAGGGTTTTCCAAGGATACAAGGACAAGGAGGCAAGGATCCAAGGATTTTTGCAATCTTCTTCTTCTCTTAAGGTCTAAAAATCAAGAAACCCAAGGTAAGACTCCCTCACCTATGGTATATTAGTTCTTTATGATTTTCTATGATTTTTAGCATGTTATAAAGGTTGGTTTTTGGATTTGATGTTGAAAGGAAAGAAAATCAAGAATCCTAGGTTTATGGGTTTCGGCCACAAGGATTTTAAGGTCTATAATTATGCTAAAAATCTGTATAATGTTATTTAATGTTCCCTTATGATGTTTAGAGGTTATGTATAATTTTTGAGAATTTTTGAAGTACCCTAGGATACCCTAGGGTTTCGGCCAACAACAAGAACCCTTGTGTAGGGTTGGGTTTAAAACCTCAAGTGTTTGTTTTATGTATTGTCATGATATAAGGGAGATGGAGGGTATTATGTGAAGTTTTCACATGGCCTAGAGATCCTATAGGTTTCGGCCAAGTACCCTAATAGGGTAGAAAGTTAGGACTCATTTCAAGTAAGGGCCCCAAATGGCCCTATGGTAAGGTATGGTTGGTGTATAACAATTGATTTGGGGATTTTAATGGAAATTTTTCCATGCCCCATGGCCTTGAAGTTTTGGCCAAGAGCAAGATTAGGGTTAAAGGATTAGGGTTGGCCTTAAGTATGGGATCAAATGGTTCCTATGGCCTAGTATGTATGTATGAGAGGTTAGTTGGGAAGTTATGTGATGTCTCATGGACCTAGGGTTCCTTGGGGACTTTCGGCCAAGGACATAACCTAGGGCTAGGGTTGGGTTAAACCTACAAAGATGCTTGTGTATGGGTTACCAAGAGGTATGTTTATGTAAGATAGAAGAATCTCTATGTTAACCAAACCCTTAGTTTGTATGTCATGAATTATATGTTAGGTCATGGATGTTTATGAATGATATGCCATGTTTATGAATGATATGCCATGTTTAAGAATAATATGCATGTATGCCATGTCTTATGAATGATACGTATGTATGCCATGATTTATGAATGATATGTATGTATGCTATGTCTTATGAATGATATGCCATGTTTTATGAATGATATGTATGTATGCCATGCTCTATGAATGATGTGTACATATGCCATGTCTAAGAATGAAAATGATGAATGAAGTTTAAGTATGATGAATTAATGAAAGATGATGCTTATGTCTTTAAGGCATAAATATGCTAAACGGCACGGTCGATGGTCGACGGTACGACGGTCGTGAGGACCAGTAAATGGGTCGGTAGACGGGCCGGGCCGTAACAAGTTATGCTATGTTAAAGATGCCATGAATGTCTTATGAATGATGAACCATGTAAAGTATTTTTACTTTATGAATGGGCTTGTACCGGACAGAAGTATGGGTCCAAGGGATGGGCACCTTAAGAACGCCCCGGTTCTGGACTACCGACTATGCTGTCCACGGTTCTGGCACTACCGATGCTGTGCAACAGGGATGGGCACCTTAAGAACGCCTTGGTTCGGGGACTACCGACGATGCTGTCCTTACCCTAGTAGGTCGAGATTAGCTACCTCGTATTTACTTAGGGATGCGCGCATATGATGAATGAATGTGGTACAAGCCAGGGCCCAATGAATGTTATGATTATGTTTAAGAAATGAAAAGTATGATTTTAAACTAAGCATCCTTATGATATATATGCATTGCCATGCATTCATTATGGAAAAGTATGTTTATGAAAAGTATGTGTATGAAAAGTATGATTTTAAACTAAGCATCCTTATGATATATGCACTTGCTCATGCATCCATCTATGTTATACATTATGTTATGTAAAGTATGTTTATGAAAAGTATGATCATGAAAAGTATGTCTATGAAAAGTATGTTTATGCTAAGTTATGATGCCATGATTTGATGTTCATGTTAGTGAGAGCCCTAGAGCCAATCATGTGATGGTTGTTGTATGGACTCATTGTATCATATTTCATATATATATATAAAGGCATTTGATTATGGTTATTATACTTACTTGTATTGGTGCCAAATAACTAAGTGTAATAACGTCCTTGGTAGTAGGTTCATATCTATATCAATCGATTGGTTAAATCGATAGTGAGATGATATAGAGAACACTACTCTTAATTATTCCTAGTCAAGTATTAACATTCAGGGACAATGTTAATGCATAGAGACTAGCATGTAGTTCAACACGATGACTTGATCTCACAAGTCATGGATATGAGATATCAAGTTGACACATGAGTATGCATTGGAGAATGTATACTGAATGACCCACCATGAGAAAGTATCATGGATCATTATATGAGTGTCATATATTTTCTCATGTGACTATTAGTATGACTATTAGTTCTTAGACCTGAAGTCACCATAGTTCCCTACATAAGGAGTTATGTACTTTGGTTTCGTCAAACGTCACCCGTAACTGGGTGGACTATAAAGGCGATTACTGGGTATGTAACAAATTATGCGGAGGGATGTGAGTGATGTAGATGGGATCTATCCCTCCTATATGACGGGAGAGATATCATAGTCTTGATAGAGTGAGATCACTAAGTGCATGGTCATGCCCAAATAAGGCAATATGAGATATTGAGCTTATTTGATTATAGTGAGTCTACTTGGAGTTCAAGACACATAGATTGATTGGAGGATGACACGGTCTATGCTTCAAAGAAGATCAATCTAGATATCGATAGAAGGACATTGTCACATATTATGAAAGTCATAATTAGTAGTCACATTGGTGATGTTGGATCTCAACATTCTTGTAACTTGGGTAGCAATGATGTGTTGCTAGATACCGCTCATTGCTTATGTTTCTAAGAGGTTAGAAGCATTGCCAACGTTACAAGAACCTATAGGGTCACACGCAAAGAACAAATAGATGGAGAAAAAATGAAGTCAAGTTTGACTTGGCTAAATATGGAAAGTCCATAAAAGGCAAGTTTGACTTGACCCAAATCCAAATCAAGATTGACTTGACTTGGTTCCACTTCAAGTTAGACTTGACATGGGAGAAGAAATGGAGTCAAGTTTGACTTGACTAAATATGGAAAGTTCATAAAAGGCAAGTTTGACTTGACCCAAATCCACCTCAAGTTAGACTTGACTTAATGCCACATCATGGTGATGAATTGGCATGGAGCCAACCATTGATGATGCTCCACATCATCAAGAGCATTATGTGTGGATGCCACCTCATCAAGGAAGATTAATGGTCAAGTTTGACTTGACCAAAAGGCCACCTCACCTTGACTTGACCAAGTGATGACTTGGCTTGGTATTTGACCAATGATGATGCTCCACATCATCTCCAAAGGTTGTAACCCCCCCCCCCCATTTGAATTTGAATTCAAATTGAAAGGGGGTTATGGCAGGCCACTTAATGGCCATTAATGGTCATTATGGCCGGCCACTTAATGGCCATTAATGGCCATTATGTGGCCGGCCACAATGAGAGAACAAAACAACTGTTGGTTCCATTTTTCTTAGTGGGTGTCTTCTCTTCTTCCTCCACCAAGTGTTGGTGCTCTTCTTCTTCTTCTCCTCTTGGCCGAACCCTTGAAAGGTGCAAGCACACCTAAAGGGTTTCCTCCATCCACTTTGTTCGCGTGGATACTTTTAGAGGGACGGCACTTGACGTCCTAGAGATCCGATATCCAAAAGGAGCGAGCGGGATTAAGCGTGGCACGCACCAAAGGTAAAAATGGTTTATCCCTCTTTAGATCTAGGAGTAGATCGAGTTTTGAGCATGAAATGAATACGTGATTTTTGTTTCGGAATTTTTTCTTCGCACGAGATCCATGGCTTTGGGTTCTCGGGGTTTCCGCGACGCGAAAAGGCGGTTTTCGCAGCCCGAATGTTAATACTTGACCAGGAATAATTAAGAGTAGTGTTCTCTATATTATCTCACTATCGATTCAACCAATCGATTGATATAGATATGAACCTACTACCAAGGACGTTATTACACTTAGTTATTTGGCACCAATACAAGTAAGTATAATAACCATAATCAAATGCCTTTATATATATATATGAAATATGATACAATGAGTCCATACAACAACCATCACATGATTGGCTCTAGGGCTCTCACTAACATCTAGTGGGAGAGTTGTCTTTCTTCCTTGGACTTGAAATCAAGCAAACTCGCGATGGTATCCATGTGCACCAATCAAAGTATACACAAGAAATGCATCGAAAATTCAATATGAGTGATTCAAAAGAGGTAACCACTCCCATGGAGACAAACACAAGATTAGACAATGATGAGAGTGGTAAACCCGTTGATTTAACTCAATATCAAAGTATGATAGATAGTCTGCTATACCTTACAGCTAGTCGACCTGATATACTATTTGCTGTAGGTATGTGCGCTAGGTATCAAGTTTGTGCCAAGGAATCTCACTTAATTGCTGTTAAGCGAATTCTGAGATATCTCAAGGGCACAATTGGTGTCGGCCTATGGTACCCCCGTACCGAATCTTTTGATTTGATTGGCTACAAGGATTTCGACTACGCTGGATGTAAGTTGGACCGGAAGAGCACAAGTGGGGGTTGCCAATTCTTAGGCTGGTCCTTAGTAAGTTGGTCAAGTCGGAAGCAACATTGTGTTGCTCTCTCCATGACCGAGGCAGAACATATCGTCATGGGAGAGATTGTATCACAATTGTTGTGGATGAAACATACTTTAGAGGACTATGAATTGAGTTACAAGGGTGTGCAAGTGTTATGTGATAACATAAGCACAATTAACTTAACCAAGAATCCAGTCCATCATTCTAGGACCAAACATATTAAGGTGCGTCATCACTTCATTAGAGATCATGTAGCTAGGGGAGATATCATACTCTCACATGTAGAGTCCAAGTCAAACCTAGCTGACATCTTCACTAAACCACTCCCCGAAAATGAGTTTAGTTTCCTAAGACGGGAGTTGGGAATGTGTCGTGCTTCATAGGGTTGAATTGCATTCCAAATCCTTCATGATTATTTCGAAAATGTTGGGAAACATTTGGGTAACTTTGGGAACATCTCACACAAACTATAAGGTTTACCAAAACATTTTTGCTTGCTAGAAATGGGGTGAGATGTTAGGTTCAACTAAATTTCTCAAAATGTCATTGCATCCCTTGAGAAATTAAGTTGACGAGATAATAATCACGGTGGTAACCAAGTATGGGGAAAACCATTGCATAACATATGTGTAAATGACTCCATGATCATACTTGGACATTCCAATCAAGGAAACTTGATTGGAAACCCGAATTTGATACAAACATAATTGAAATTGCTTGAATGATTGTTGATTGAGTTTGATTCCATTTGGATGGGTCAAAGTGATTGTTGAACCTATAAGGACCTTTGATACTTACTCAGGGATCAATTTTAGTCATGAGATCATGTCCAAGTTCGACAAACTTCATCAGATCTCGTTGAAAAAAATTTTGAAATTCTGAAACTGAACACTTCAGTTCGTATCAGGGAGTATCAGGAACCCTGATCGGTCACCGGACCGATCAGGCCTAGGGCTGATCGGTCTCCGGACCGATCTGGTTCCATCCTGTTACAATCGGTCCACAGACCGATCGGAGGGCCAGCAGTGACTCTCCGAACTGTTTGACCCAGGGTTCTGAGCCAGACTGGATCGGTCCCTAGACCGATCTGGAACCCTGTGGGGATCGGTCCACAGACCGATCAGGGAGCTCAGAGGTTTCTCTCCGGACCCTACTGTTCGTATCCTGATCGGTCACCCGACCGATCAGGAGCGCGTCTGATCGATCACCCGACCGATCAGAATCCGGTCAGTCTGATCAGGCTGTAGCCTGATCAGTCTAGGAGTGATCAGATCGAACGGTGATCCGTTAAGACGCATTAAATTCTGGTTGGTGGACCGATCCACCAACCGATTAACTTCGCGAAAACCTCTTATCGGCCAAACCCTAGCGCCGAAACCTCCCACTCACGCATCCTTTGCTTCGTGCGAAAACTCCTCAGTGCTCTCCCCTTCCTCTTGCGAGTGAGCTCTTGCGGTTCTGAGGGGATCTTCCGAGTCCCGTGACGTCCCTCTCTCGTGGAGAGACCTTGCGACCAGTTCTTGCGCCGGGAGTCTCTTCCTGCGCACGTTTTCCTCCTCTCAACATCCAAGAATGACACCAATGGCACCAAAGTGAGTTTTGCCTTAACTTCTCCCTTCAAATCATGTCATGGATTATGTTGAGAAGCTAATCATATTTTGGTATTCCTCTTGTTCTTGCTGTTGTGCCGTGACCCTTGTGTTATTGCCGTGACCTTACTTTGTCGTGGGCTTACTTTCTCATCTTATGATCAAACCTTAAACCAAATGTGTCTTTTGATCATTGTGTCTTGGTTGCATTCTCTGATTGGGTCTTATCGTTGATGATCAATTCTTGAATTTTTGATTCAACCTATGTCCATCATGATCAATGATTCAAACCGTGTGTCTTGATCATTTCAATTCTCTAGAAAATCTTCTAAAGGAAAGGATGCTGTTGAGGGCGGCTCTAGGGGGAAAGCCCCTGCTACATCTGGGCCCTCCAGAAGGCCACAGCCTTCTTCTAGCTCCCGGTTTCCAAATGCGGCCTGTGAACAAGCCTTTCAAGCAAGGACCTTCAAACTATTACCATGTCGATCAATTGATGTTCCTTTCCTAACTGAGTACTGCCCCTCTGTCATGGAGATTGTCACTTACTAGAATCTGGGTTTTCTTCTTTCCTTGGAACGGACCATAAATTATGACCTAGTCTCTGAATTCTACAACAACCTACAACAAGGTCCTCAAGGGGGTTTCGAGTTCACTACTCGTGTCGGGAAAATGAATCTTGATTTTTCATATGAGATCTTAGCCGAATTCTTAGGTGGTCGACGATCACCTAACCTCTATTCGATTTATCCAGAGCTCCCTGATCCTTTGCTGGCCCCGTTCGCAGATGTTACCCCCGATTCTATCTATCAGCACTTCTTTGGTCATCCTCGACCTGCCGGGCTTGATGAGTTGGGTCCAGTTTTTCCTACTTTTGCAGCCCTTCGACTTGCTCCAGCTGACTACGTCCTTTTCAAGATCATTACAAATTGCATCTTACCCATTACTTCAAAGCCATTGGCCGAGATCCGAGCCTACCACTGCCTTATGCTCTACGGCATGCATTGCCGGATAGACTCTGATATCATGGAGAGCATTTTTCAGTCTATCGTATCCTACCGTGAGCCTAGTCGTCGCACGGTTTATATGCCTTTTGGTCATATCATCACTGATTGGCTTATGTCAGTTGGTGTTGATGTCACTAAGGGCAGGACCGTGCCCATGGTTAAGCAAGATTATCGTTTGGGTCGGCGGGCTTTTGCAAAGTCTGGTATTATCATTCGTGAGCGCGATGGGGTCTTGGTGTGGAAGGATGGACGCGGACTTGGAGATCTTCCTGGAGGGGCCCTACATTTTCAGGCACCACACGAGGCTCCTCCTGCTTACGCCGAGTATGACGACGAGCCGGAGCCTGATCTGCGCTGGCAGATCTCAGAGCTGGATCAGACGCTACAAGAGGTTATTCAGTTGGGGGCGACAGATCGCGAGGAGTTTCGGTCGGGCTTTCGCTCCCTCGATTGCCGCCTGCCAGGATCGAGACCGAGGTCTCAGGGACCCGTACACTCCAGCAGACATGGTATGATGAGCGCGCAGCCACACATTTCCAGGAGGTGCACCTCCTTCGAGTACTGCACCAGGGTCCTTTGCTCCTACTGATACCACGATGGATGATGTCGTGGACGATGACGACCCTCCCGCTGATGTCTGAGCCTGGATGTTTCCTACTTTTCTCTATGGTTTGTATGGATAATTTGTGTGACTCTTGGGTTGTATGCCCTGCGACTTGACTATTGTGGCCTTGTGCCATACGTATCTTGCTCTTGGTGCATGTGTCCTGTATCTTGCTACTTTTCTGATGTTTATGCTTTGACTTGTCTAATTTTACCTCACATGCTTATCTAATCATAGTATGTCTATTGTTGATGCCATGATTGTTTATATGAGTTTTATCTGCATGTTTGCTACATTGCCATGTTCATGCTTATAATGCCATGTCTAGTTGATATATATGATTGTCATGACATGCTTTGTGAGTTGTTACTTCCTGTTCGTATGATGCATGTGATTGCTATATCTTGCTCTATCTTTTTCACATGTGTTCATATGGTTATTCTACAACCTATCACATCTTTGTTGATTTGGGATACCCCTAGGGTTGAGGGGGAGATTGGTTTAGACTTAACAGCCCTTCTAAACCCCTTTTCGGTGTTCGACAAAGGGGGAGAGAGTGTGGATTGGTTAAGTTTAAAATGATCATGTTGTAGGGGGAGGATCTGGATTCCCCTATGATTCTACATGTTGGAAAACTTGATTGAGAATCCCTAAACTTAAAATCGGATTGTCCAACAACAAAAAGGGGGAGATTGTTGATGCAGTCTGGCCCTGATTGCTGTTTTGATGTTGATGAACGATTTTACTTTAGGTTGATAATTATGGATGATGATTAAGTCCTGACCGAGGATCAGTCATGGAATGGAAAATCCTAGCTTGGAGGGCTAAGTGTTGGAAAATCCTAATCTGGGAGGTTAGGTGTTGAAAGTCCTAGCTTGGAGGGCTAGGTGTGTGAAAAGTCCAAATTCGGAAGAGGTGGGTGAAAAGTCCTAGCTTGGAGGGCTAGGTGAAAAGTCCTGACTTGGAGGGTTAGGTGCAAATTTCCATCTTGGAGAATTAGGTGAAAAAGTCCTGGCTTGGAGGGTCAGGTGCCTAGCTTGGAGGGCTAGGTTGGATGATGTTCTAACTCGGAAGGGTTGGGTGAAAAGTCCTAGCTTGGAGGGCTAGGTGAAAGTCCTAACTTGGAGGGTTAGGTGCAAATCCCCAACTTGAGAGTTTAGATGGAAAAAATCCTTAGCTC